>VOPJ01002383.1:0-13468 GCA_014673585.1 Semibalanus balanoides
AACGTCGACCGCCGATGACTGAGCCATTATCTTCCATTTAATGGGCAACAGGCATTCGGCGACAGCAAACGTGATACGGGAACGTGATACGGGAACGTGATACGGGAACGTGATATGGGAACGTGATACGGGACGTGATACGGGCGTTATGCTTAACTGAACAAGCGGACTCTAGACGCATATGTTCTTTAGAAACGAACAATTTTGTATCGTAATCTTGTAAAGAGCTCATTTCATGTTTCCATAACCTTGAATAATGATAATATCGCCAAAACCAGTAACTTAACATCTTAAGGTGTTTTAAAACATTTCGCACAGAATAATCCATTGTGAAAACGGCTAATGTTGATATTCACCTTTAAAGAGCATATAACACCTTAAACTTATTATTAGTTTTTACTTCAATTTTTTGGCAGCGTTCATGATCACAATCTGCCTTTTCTGATGTGCGCAATTATTGCTCGCTATGAAACGATTTCGCTGGTAGGCGAGGTATTATGGAGTTCAAGGAGGAGTTGTCGACTTTGTTTGTAGGTGGTATCCCCAGTTTTCTCAATGGATGTCTGACAAAGTATTCTAGTGAGGATGAAGAATCTGTGGATCATCATGGTTTCGTCAAACTTTCCAACTTAATCCGCCAGCTCTACCTTACGTCTACCGCTACTAATTATCTTGCTAAGTTACCACATAATACCACAAATTAATGGTAACATACTCCATTATTCTTACCAACATATACAAAATTCTGAGAGACATTTCAAGACAAAAATCGCTTGCAAATGTTGCGTAGTTAAGGAAAGAATATACTAAAACTTTCATAATACAACATTTCAAAACATCTTAAGATGTTTTAAAATATTTCGCGCAAAATAATCCATCGTGAAAACGGCTATTATGATCTATTTATCTGCATTTTTTGTGCGCACATGTATGGTATCAAATTGACCGTGCCTCAATTTAAAAGTGATATCACAACTCTTATATTAACGAAATTATGTTTTGGGAAATTACAAAAGTGCTTACATATGGTGACGAAAAGTATAATCCATCACTATTTCTGGTTTAAATGTTGATTTGTAAACAAGTTATAGGGCCAGTAATAATGTAAGTGCGCCTAGAAGCGTGACAACGTTTCCGAAAACAAATCGCCGACATTTAATAGTCCGGGGCCTGTTTAATCTGCCAAATGCATCACGATTTTCTGAGACGTTTATTTATTTATTGTGGGGAATAATTTCAGATGAATGTTTCATAAGTGCATTGTAATGTATTAAATACATTTGTTATTTATTAAGTTGGTTGTTGTTGACAATTTGTTTGTTGAAAATGAATGGGACAAACATGCAATTATTTATGTGTAAAACAATAAATTTAGAAATATTGTTGAGTGCTCGTGCGAGGAACATGGATATATATATTCCCATACATGCAGCATTGCACGTCTAAATGGGGAAAGCCAGGCATTAAAATAGCAAACGTTCGACAGGTTATACTCTAACACTGTTTGAGTTAGTTGATTTGAGCACACAAATAGTTTGTTTAAATAATTTTCGCAGCAGGTGTGGTATTATAGCATGTTGTCGAAATCCGCCCGTTGCGAGTAAGGTTGTCCCGCCCTCTGCTAAATCGCTATGACGCTAAGTCATGACGTCAATACCGTTTGCATTCTCGACGTAAAAGAGCATTATATGGGTATATCGTTTTCCTTCCTGATTATTGGAATCGTAATCCTGTTTCCTTCGACTATGTGCTAAATTGTTTGGACCCACCCGTAGACTACATTCAACTTTCGATCACATTCCGTTGATTCTATTTTGTCCTAATCACATCAACAAAAGCACATCCAGCAAGGATCGTATGCACTCCACTTTACAGTTACACACGTATGTGAAAGCACCCTATTACAGTATCGAACTCATATACAGTATGCACCATATTAACAAGACTGCACCCTATATACAATCAAATCACATATCTCAACAAGATGCACCATATTACAAAGATGTCACATATTACAATATCTAGCACATATTACAAACTAGACATGCACCCTATTACAAGATTCACCTATTACAAAGAATGTAACCTTTACTCATTACATAATGACACACTATTGCAAAAACCCATTGCGAAACGTAATGCCACCTGTTTTTGGGTCCGAAGGCTATAGCTTGTCTCTCTAAATTCCCAATTTTTTTTTGGCCTGTACTCTTTCGTAGCTTTGGATCCAGTAGGGCGGTCTATCTTCTTTGCTCTCTTTGTCTTAGTTCATCCTATCTCTCTTCACAGTGACTTCTTCATCACGGTTTTCAAGGATGTTCATCCTCTCCACATATTTTCTCATAGAACTTTTAACAACGATTAAAAGTTTGAAGGTTTGAAACGTTCCTGGTTCAGACATGATTTGCTTTGTGCCAAGCCGCCAAAGCATGTTGGGATAATACCTTCCTACCCCTTGGGCTGGCAATTTAAGTTAATTCTCAACCGCCCCGATCGTTTTTTATAATCGAAAGTACCTCGGACCTACCGGTCCCTACGGTACTAAGTCCTGATAAAAAACTCGGTGAGAATCAATTTAATTGTGCCCAGCCCCGGGTCAGGATAATATATTATCACACGCAGCCATGAGGCAGGTGTAAATAAATTGTCGAAGACCGTGAGGTGCTTTCTTGATAATGAACAGAGGGCTCTAGGAAGCCGACCCGGTAAAAAAATCAAAGAAGCCACAGAGGTCTTGACAATTTATGCTTCCCGCAGCCGAGTGGGGTATGATTTTTTACTCATAATGCGATAAATTCATTATCAATGTGGTTTTTTTTCATATCTTTTCAATCATGTTTTAACTCTATAAACGTAGGTTCCTTACCCATAGCAAGAAATCTATTTATTTCATGTTAAATTTTGAACTTCAATTCACACCATTCGAAATGAAAGCCTCTGGAAGCACAAGCAACAGTCGACACAAGCTTTCCAGACTCTCCAGTGCAGAACTTCCTTATCACCGCACACTGTTTCACGCAGGCTCCTGAGGTAACCTAAACAAATTTGCCCTAGGGCTTTTTCGTTGTACCAAGTTGTACCACACCTCTCCGGCTAATTTATTTTGATATCCCCGGCATATGGTAAATGAGTAGATAAACAAATAAATGACCAGTGTTTGTTTTATGAGTGTTTTATAATATCATATTTTGCATTGAACTTTTAATTGACGACACGAGGAAAGGTCATTTATTTGTTTATCTACTTTAATAAGTTGAGAACACTAAAAAGGTTGCCGTCCGGGGCCAAGCTAAACTGCAGATTTCAATGTACTTTGCCAAATGCTTATTGATTGTTCTTAGAAGTTTGGTACATATTTACAAAACATAGAGTGCAAGAAACATGTTATATAGGTACATTCGTTATTACGAGCGAGCGCGAAGCGCTCGCTCGTCTTTACGTGGTATATGGGGAAAATCTGATCATGAGCGACCCGACCCAACCCGACTCTCGACCCGTGGCAACGCTTTTGATGCAAGCTCGAGTATCTTTGGCAACGACGTTCCACTTGACTAAGAAGTTGCTGCACAAGCCCCTCTTTGCTAAGTAGCCCATGAGACCTATATGTTTTTTTACCAGGTGCCGACTCATGTTGGTGACTACCAACCCGCGGGTTGCGCACGTGCCGCATGAGGGGGTGATTGGAATGTGTCTTTGTCGCAAAAACTCCGCAAACCGGCTGGCTGATTGAGCTCGAATTTGGTGTCGGTTTTAGGGACCCCTCAGCCAACCGCTTTTCCGCTAGTCAGGGTGGCGCTGACTCTGCACGTACGCACGCTGCACACTTACTTCATTCTATATCTCCAGAAACGTCTGAATCCGATTGTGTTCGAATTTCGGTGATGTGGTGACAGGGACTCGTCTCTCAGCCACCGTTCTTCCACAAGTCAATTTGGCAGGGTACCTCTGGCAACGTGCGCACGTGCACACCCTATTTATATTTCAGAAACGGCTGAACCGATTGTGTTCGAATTTGGTGAGTAGTTGGGGACCTCTTAGCCGCCGCCTTTCCACAAGTCAAGGGTGGGGTGGCTTTGCACGTGCTCACGTGCACACCCCTATTAAATATCTCAGGAACGGCTGAGCCGATTGTGTTCAAATTTGGTGTGTGGCTAGGGACCTCTTAGCATTCACAGTTCCATAAGTCAGGGATGGGTGTCTCTGCACGTGCGCACGTGCACACCTTTTTTGTATCTCAGAAACTACTTCCCCGATTGAGTTGAAATTCACCATACATTTCCTTCGCGCTCGCTCGTTCGTCGCCAACTACGGCGCTTTACTGGTAAATAACAATGCGTTGGAAAGCTTATTTTGGTTTGGACAGGGAATTTGTTGCCAAGTTCTTATTAGTACCGACCGTTATAAGTGTGGATCGCTTACCAGCTTTAATTTGAAATATCTTTCGGTATAAATGTTTATATGCAAATGTGATCAATATACAACATATTTTAGATCTTCTATCAATTTCAAGTAGCAACTTTATTTTTGTGGAAAAAGGTGATTATTTCGAAGTTGTAAATGAATTAGGGCATGCACTGGTGTGGTTCTAGTTTTATGTATTATCTTTGTCAGTTGTAAAATTAATTTCCAATTTCAAATTACAAAACAAATAGTTGCTTCGTGGGAAGACGAATGTGTTGATAGGTAGCTGGTCGGTGTTCATGCGATATATCAATACATATTTTTATTTGACAAAGTGTGTTTTTTTGCATGTGAGCATGTTCGGCTATCCAAGAAACACTTTTGGCTATAGCTTTGATGATTTTCATTGGATTTCCAATAAAAAATAATGCAGACATTCAACTTCAAAAGGCGCAACTGTTCATAGGTGGCCCGCATTGGTAGCTGCAATATTCATCGCATAATGCACATGCACGCATCTATTTACATCCACCATACACACACCGCTGAAAACACAAACATATTTATGGGTAAAATATGAAAAATACAAACCATAGCCTCATTATATTGATATATTAATGAAAGCGAATCAAAAAAGACAAAAAAAGACGACAGTTTCAGGCGTAGCCCATCCTGAGACCTGAGGATGGGCTACGCCTGAAACTGTCGTCTTTTTTGTCTTTTTTGATTCGCTTTCATTAATATATCAATATTATGAGGTTATGGTTTGCATTTTTCATATTTTACATTATGAGCCTCAAACAAGCGCTATCCTACATATTTATGGGTAGGTAAATCCCAAATTTATTAATATTTATGCATAAGCACATTTATGGGTATGTGTTCACGCAACGCCACTTCGACACCACTCTTACAAGACCATAGTGCAAGCATTTACACATTTACTCATACACACCAGCGAACGAAGTTGTTTGAGTGTTTGTATTTATTTATACATATCTGATTCGAGGAGCGAATTTGCCGTGCATTACCTTCTTTTAACGTCACAACTCGTTTCGGTGACGCAAGGCTGTTGTGACGTCACATGTACAAATATGCATATTTTTTAAATTACAGCAAATTGCGTTTTTTAACGAATACCAGAACCGTAATCAAGGCACTTTTCTCTATCAGTCCACTTACTTTGCCTGGTGAACTTTATGATCCTGTTGAACCAGAAATTCCATGGGATACAAGATATATGTCTTAAATTTTAGGACGGGAATCTGTTGGATCCGTGGTTTGCGAATACATATCTTTGGAAGATTCACTGGGATCCCAATTCACATACGCACTGATCTATACAGTCCTAGATCTTCAGTTGGATTTATAGGCGGATATCGGATTTGAGACCCGTCTCTGGGATGCAATCACGTTCCGCAAGGACCATAGCCATTTCAAATATAACAGATTCAACCTTTCCAGATCAGACCGGGTCCACAATCGTCAGTTGGGTTGATCGCAAATTGATGGGAACTCACAAACAATAGACCACCTTTGCAGCTCAGTCAGCCCCATCTAATTCATACAAGCAAGAGTATAAGTCAAGCGAGCGTAGTCCCTTGCAGTTCAGAAGAGGTCCAGCGTGTTCCGTGTAACGTAATACGTCGTTGATTTCCGTCTTGTGTTTCATTAACCCCATACCAGTGAAGAATGTGGATACGCTGCATCATTCGCGAGGCGGTGTGGCGGCGGCTCGCAGCAATCGCTATCACCTCGCTTACCAACAGGTGGGCTTACCGTGGCCTGCAACCTCGTTAAGCAGGTGGGTTACCGTTGGCCTGCAACACTCGCTAAACAGGGGGGTTACCGCGGGCTGCAACCTCGCTAAACGGTGGGTACCGCGGGCTGCAACCTCGCCTAAACCAGGTGGTTACCGTGGCCTGCAACCTCGCTAACGGGGTGGGTTACCTGGCCTGCAACCTCGCTAAACAGGTGGGTTACCGTGGCCTAGCAACCCTCAGCTAAACAGGTGGTCTACCGCGGGCGTGCAACCTCGCTAACAGTGGGTTACCGCGGGCTGCAACACTCGCTTACCAGGTGGGTCACCGTGGCCTGAAACCTCGCTAAACAGGTGGGTTACCCGTTGGCCTGCAACCTCGCCAAACAGGTGGGTTTACCGTGGCCTGCAACCTCGCCACAACAGGTGGGTTACCGCGGGCTGCAACCTCGCTAAAGGTTGGGTTTACCGTGGCCTGCAACTCTCGCTAAACAGGGGGGTTACCGCGGCTTGCAACTCGCTAAAAGGTGGGTTACCGCGGGCTGCAACCTTCGCAAACAGGTGGGTTTACCGCGGGCTGCAACCTCGCTAAACAGGTGGTTACCGTGGCCTGCAACCTCGCAAACGGTGGGTTAACCGCGGGCTGCAACCTCAGTAAACAGGTAGGGTTACCGTGGCCTGCGAACCTCGCCTTAAACAGGGCTGGTTACCGTGGCCTGCAACTCGTTCTAAACAGGGGGGTACCAGTGGTCTGCAAACCTCGCTAAACAGGGGGCAGTTACCGCGGGCTGCCAACCTCGCTAAACAGGTGGGGTTACCGCGGGTGCAACCTCGCTAAACAGAGTTGGGTTACTGGCCTGCAACCTCGTAAAACAGGTGGGTTACCGTGCTGCAACCTCGCTAAACAGGGGGTTACCGGGCTGCAACCTCGCTAAACAGTTGGTTACCGCGGGCTGCAACCTCGCCAAACAGGTAGGTTACCGTGGTCCTGGCAACCTCGCAAAAACAGGTGGGTTACCGTGGCCTGCTAACCTCAGACAAACGAGGTGAGGTTAACCGTGGCCTGCAACCCGCTAAACAGTGGGTACCCGTGGCCGTTGAAACCTCGCTAACAGGTGGGTTACCGTGGCCTGCAACCCTCGCCTAAACCAGGTTCGGGTCCACCGTGTCCTGCAACCTCGCTAAACAGGTGGGTCACCCGTGCCTGCAACCTTGCCAAAACAGGTGGGTCAACGTGGCCTGCAACTCGCTAAAACAGGTGGGTCACCGTGGCCTGAACCTCGCTAAAAGGTGGGTACCGTGGCCTGCAAACCATCGCTAACACAGGTGGGTTCCGTGGCCTGCACCTCGCTAAACAGGTGGGTACCGTGCCTGAAACCTCGCTATTAACAGGGGTTACGGGCCTGCACCTCGCTAACCAACCGGTGGGTTACCGTGGCCTGAACCTAGCTAAACAGGTGGGTTACCGCTGGGCTGCATCCCGCTAAAAAAACCAAAGGGGGGGTTTTTTCCGTGGGCTGCAACCTCGCCTAAACAGGTGGTTCACCCTGGCCTGCAACCCTCGCTAAACAGGTGGGTCACCGTGGCCTGCAACCTCGCTTAAAACAGTGGGTCACCGTGTCTGCAACCTCGCTAAACGGTGGGTTCCGTGGGCTGCATCCTCGCTAATACATGGTGGGTTCCGTGGCCTGCTAACCTCGCATAAACAGGTGGGTCACCGAGGCCTGCAACTCGCTGAAACAGGTGGGGTTACAGGGCCCCTGCAACCTCGCTAAACAGGTTGGTGTTATACCGTGTGCCCTGCAACCTCGCTAACAAGGTGGGTTTCACCGTGGCCTGCAACCTCGCTAAACAGGTGGGTCACCAATGCGTGTCACCAGGCCCGACACGCTGACTACTGGTCCACACTTCGTATCATGTCCCGAGTCACCGAGTTGGTACACTTCCTGGATTTATATCTCATTATGACAACACATTTTCCTGGCATGATGTGGTGTGTAAATGATTAAACGACACATATTTGCATGGTATCGGACGACGATCAACATTTGGTTCAAGAGGGAGTGACAAATTATCGCCCAGTCTGCATCCTGTTGCCTTACACATTACAATTTGGTCTGACTCTTTGCAGTGCAGCAAATAGCGATGCTTCCCGTAGTCTGTCGGTGGGCGTCGATATAAATAAATTAACGGTAGAGAGCGGTTCCAGGTATCATCAAGGCGTATAAAATACTACGAATCTTGTCACGGTAAAAGTAATTATAATCCAATCATTCATATCAAAGTAAAAAGAAGCATGCATAAAATGTAGGTATTACTATTGACATAAACTATTTTTTGGTTTATACATTTTATTTATCTTAATATAAAAATCAAGTGATATAAAATTAACGCTCAAGTTAAAATAAACGGATATTTTCAGAAGACGAGCTTCGGAGGTGTGACATCGAAATAGGGACAGATCGTGGTATACCTACCCCTGCCTAGCAAATACCGACTGTCACTGAGGATGCATGCCACCTCTCGATCAGAAGATTAGACAGGCTTCTGTCCTGGCTGCAACGGTTACGGCAATTGGTCTATTGTAGTCTTCACCGTATGATATTTGTCATGCGATGCAGGGTCAGAAAGACGTGCTTCTACTTGAGAAGACGGAGCTGACGGCTGGCTCCACGTGGCACGCCGCTGGCCTCATCACCTTCTACCATCCCGGTATCAACGTCAAGCATATCCACTATTACAGGTAACACGACACTGGACATTATAGACGTCTTATTATCATCACACAGAGCTCAAACAGATGCCTGCCTTCTAATATTTCGGGAAAAGCTTGATTGGGAAATATCGGTTAAACCTTGCAAACTACATTCTTTTAAGATAAATCAGAGCTATCAAGTTATCTGTTTTTTAAATTAAAATAAACTTACTGACAAACAAAGTTAAAAATCCTAATTCTCCTTTAAGTTATCAGACGGCGTTGTAGAAGCAGCCCTGTCTGTGCATTTTATTTCCGAAGCCATAGTTATATGTATTATTAAGCATCAGAGGCCAAAGTCAAAGCATCACACACTGTGTTCATATGTCGTTCCAGTATGAACCTGTACGCTCAGATTGAGAAGGAGACTGGACAGGAGGTTGGTTTTCACCGCTGTGGGAGTCTCCGGCTCGCAATGAACGAAGATCGGGTGGACGAGTTCAGGTGAGCACGCTGCAGGGGTTCGCCATTGAATGATGCCTGTCTTTTGTCGCATGCTATTTTGCAAGGGCGGATCCAGGATTTTTAGGGGGGCGCAGGCCAATCTAGGGGCGTCTTCCAACAATCCAGGGGTGTCAAAGGGGCACTGAATGGTCTGAGAGGCGCTCTGTAATTCTGATAGGGTCACCAAAGTGGTCTGAGGGGCGCCCTGTAGTCATAATATGAACGCTGAGTGCTCACGGGCCGTCCATCGCCGGGCGCCTGGCGGCGCCCGGTGACGGACAGCCCGTGGGGCGCCCTTCTGCGTTCTGAGGGGGGGGGGCGGCCCCTGCGGCCCCCTGGATCTGCCCCTGCTGTTTTGACTGCAGGATTGCCGCGCCGTGCCGCGTGTCGGTTACGTATCGCTGCCGTGAGGCAGGTCAGTCACAGGAGGCCGTCTTTAGGGATGGTCGCTTCGGTCGTCTCTGATGAGGGTGGAACTAAACATATCATCGACCATGTATCCTTCTTGTGGTGCGGGTGGTGATGATATCAGGAGGATGTCTTGAGGGACCGCTACGAGAAGGTGTCTTGAGGGATCGCTACGGGAGGATGTCTTGAGGGACCGCTACGGGAGGATGTCTTGAGGGATCGCTACGCTACGGGAGGATGTCTTGAGGGATCGCTACGGGAGGATGTCTTGAGGCTTCTGTAAGGTTGATGGTACAACTGAATGCAACTCACCGGTGAACCGCTTTGAAACGGGTTGTCTATTTTGTTTTATGAACATACCATAAATGAACAGTGACGGTGTAATCATATTAAAATGGAACCGATCCATCGCACTTGAACATTATGTTCTGTCATATTTATGCGCTGGAATGACGATAAAAGCGATTAAACTGTACCCTTGTTGAAGAACTATGCAGTGAAAGGCTATGAGTGACATGGACGGGCTTGCCATATTTTTGTCTTCTCAGGTTTCAAATGAGCCGTGCAGGCCATCTGAGAAATCCGCAGAAAATGGTCACGCTGGACGAGATCTACGAACTGTGTCCGATCCTGAACATGGACCAGGTGGGTTCTCTGCAGATGAATGTCTAACATTGTATTTGTTGTTCGTCCAACTGATGCTGATCTTATCTTAGTTTGCACGATACAAACATAGTTCAACCTACCTCAAAATCACACGTGCTCCTCGACGGATTTGCGGGGGAGATTTGGATATTTCATATAAACATTGACAAATTTCATTTTTTGTATTTTCTCCTTCGTGCCACAGCTGCGGAAACACCTGAATGAGCCGGAAAACAGTATTTAGCTTCACCAGCTCATCAGACGTCGGTTCTCCTAGTTGAAGTGCCATTTACATAACCTAATCTGTTCTCCAGGTGAAGGGCGGCATGTTCAACCCGTACGACGGCCACATCGACCCGTACTCGCTGACCCAGGCGCTGGCGGCCGGGGCGAGGAAGCACGGCGCACTACTGCGACCTCACAGTGAGGTCTCTGGACTGCAGCTGCTGGAGGACGGCCGCTGGAGGGTCACCCTGCCGCAGGGCACCATCACCGCCAACAGGCTGGTCAACGCCGCCGGTGAGAGGGCGATCCTGGCACACTCCCTGGCCTAGCACGTGACGCTAGTCGCAAGGGGAGGGAGTGGGAGGGGGGCAGAGCTGCGCGTACGCACCCTGACGTGCAGTAACAAAAGAAAACGCTCACACAACTGTGAGGAGGGACCACGCAGTTCCTCACGCAGGCGGCTGGTAAAGGAAGTTAAATAGATTGCAGGTCACACAACGGGTGATTTGCTAGTGTCGCGTAGTCGTATTGTGCATACGTCAGACCACTGGTCTGGTACGATGACAAAAACCGTTTACTTTTCTGGTGGTGTGGGGCCCCGCTGAGCTCGAGGAGGCCGGGCCAGTGGAGTTTGTTTTTGTCAGCACCAGTGCGGCTGTGTTATTGCTCCATGCCAGCGGCAGATGCGGTTGGATTGTGAAGCGTCACTGCGCTGCCACCGTTCTGCTGCGGAAATTTAAAAAAATCGTTATAACTCTACCCTGCAGTGGATTGAGCAAAGTGACAACACACATCAATACAAATGGAAACAAGCCTCAGGTGTTTTAGTGAGTGACATGAGCCCTGATTATCGGTTAGATCAAGTAAAAATGTTCGTACGTCCATCCACTCGTGTATAAGTAGGGATACCATCCATAAATAACTAAATAACTTGGCACCTGTTGAACGCTTCATACTCGAAGTTTGACTTACGAATGTGCGGCAGGGTTGCAATATGGTAACTACATATGAGGTTCCTCCGTCGGTTGAATCGGCGCGGCAATTATGCTCATTCGAATAAGTCGTGGGTCTCTGAACCTGTCGGGCACTATATAACCGAGTAGTTGAGGCGTCCTAAGCCCCTAATCATCATCGTCATCATCATCATCATCATATCTGAACTTGGCTCGTGTCGTTGGGCTGTCAGTGCCTGGCAGGCCTTGACTGCTGATAGACATCGGTGTCAGTAGGAGTGGAAATGCTGAATTTACATACCCGATACCTAGTGCAATGTTCCGTTACCTCTATTGCATTACTGCCGATGTTTGAAGGACTAACTCGTCTCGGCCACTGAGCCCTGCGTGTGGAGGACTAACTCGTCTCGGCAACTGAGCCCTGCTCTCGCACCGCAGGGTTCTGGGCTAAGGAGGTGGGGAAGATGGCTGGTGAAGACCTTCCGCTGGTACCCATCCACCACCAGTATGTGGTGACGTCAACCATTCCAGAGGTACGTGATGACGTCATACATAATGCATATAAAATAGTTGAAATTTAAATGCTACCTAATTATTTGTCTACAACTTGTTGGAGGTTAATCCTTGGTTACCGATACGGTAGGTAAATTATTATTACCCCTGATAGAAATAAATAAATAACGCACATTTTATTTTGACAACAATTTGAGTCAGTAATACAATTACCCGATTCATGTATTGCATTCCGGTAGGTCTTAATCAGTTAAACAATATCTTGCTTATCTTAGTATAACGTTGGCAACGGTAAATTTATCAAAACAGACCAGCACAGTCCGTTTTAACCAGCCCAGTCCAGTCAACGGTATGCGGTCAACTGAGCCAAGACAAGCCGCCGATACAAACTGCGCCATAAAACTGAGCCAGGACAACTGACCAGAGACAACTGCGCCCAGTTGACAACTGCGCCAGTTGGAACAACTGCGCCAGTGACATTTGCGCCAGTGACATTTGCGGCCATGACAACTGCGCCTGTGACATTATGCGCCAGTGATCAACTGCGCCAGTGACAACGCGCCCGGGACAACTGCGCCAGTGACAGCTGCGCCAGTGACAATTGCGCCAGTGACAACTGCGCCAGGACAATTGCGCCAGGGACAACTGCGCCAGTGACAACTGCGGCAGTGACAACTGCGCCAGGGACAACTGCGCCAGTGACAACTGCGCCAGTGACAGCTGCGCCACAGTGACAACTGCGCCGTGACAACTGCGTCAGTGACAACTGGCCAGGACACTGCGCCAGGGACAACTGCGCCAGTTGACAAGTGCGCCAGTACAAGCCGGGCGCCAGGGAACAACTGCGCCAGGACAACTGCGCCAGTGACAACTGCGCCAGGACAATTGCGCCAGGGACAACTGCGCCAGTGACAACTGCGCCGTGACAACTGAGCCAGAGACAACTGCGCCAGTGGACAACTGCGCCAGTGACAACTGCGCCAGTTGACAACTGCGCCAGTGACATTTGCGCCAGTGACAACTGCGCCAGTGACATTTGCGCCAGTGACAACTGCGCCAAGGTGACAACTGCGCCAGTGACAACTTGCGCCAGTGACAACTGTCGGCCAGTGACAAAACTGCGGCCAGTGACAGCTGCGCCAGTAACAACTGCCTAGAAACAACCCAGCCAAATATTAAACCTTTCCGACACTGATCGCTACAAGGTTTTACCCAGTCCCGTATCAGTGCCACTCCCAAGTAATTGTTGGCTGGGAACTGCACTGGTGCAGTTGTTACTGGCGCAGTTGTCGCAGCCAGCCCCTAGCTAGCTAGGGCAGATGTCCTAGGACATCTGCACCAGTGACATGACCGGCCAGCCGGTCA
>VOPJ01002384.1:0-47544 GCA_014673585.1 Semibalanus balanoides
CCCCACTTGTAACGAGCTGATAACACCCCCCCCCCTCCTTCTATAATTGCACATTAAAATACTTTCTGAACATACGACATTTGCCAGCCAATCCCTTGCTCCAATGTATTTTGGAATGACATCGGTTACAAGCACCGCACAAAGTTACATAGCCCTTGTGCTGCCAATGCTGTCTGCTTCTTCGCCCTATTTTTTTAATTCTTGGATCAGTATTTAAAACCGCACACTGGAGGTCAGGTTCGAAGTCTTTGAGTTTGTTTCTATTTTTCATTTATATTGTCACAAGTGCTCGCAAATAAATGTTGAGGAAAATGACATGAGTTGCCGCATTGCATTTTCTGAGTCTATTCAGAGGTACAGGGTAGCGGACGATAAATTAGTAAACTTTTCAGAGCAGCGTTAAAGCTTAAGTAAAGTGCTTGATTAAACGTGGTCAGGGTATAACACCGCATGAACTGCTCATTGTGTGCTTCAGAGTGGTTTTTACGTTTATAGCTGTGTGGCAGCAACAATGGAGAAGGCAGAAAAGGGAAGCCATTGTCCGTCCAAGGTTTCGCGCGGGTCGGCCCGGGACAGAATTGCAGAGTTCAACAAAGGAAAAAAAAAACTATCGAGTCATAATTAATTTGCTAGCAAAGAGGGTAGCTGCTGAGCGGGAACCCTGAAAGCTGTTTCTGCGGACATAAAGGCCCACAAATGCCAACCCGTGATGGTTTATTGGGGTCATTTCAGCGAGGGTCAGTTCTTCTTTGAAAGGGGCCTGTGGGGTGAATGCGATGCAAAAATCGCATGTAAATGGACACGGTGTCAAGTCCATGGTATGAAGGGCCATCGAAGAACATTGACAACGCGTTCCAACAGGACGGTGCAACCCGCCCACAAAAACGCTAAAAAGACGTTAGGCATGGTGACGGAGAACCTGCAAGGAAGCTCTGAACGAAGGACATTGAACCCTCTAGCTCCCCTGACTGCGCCCTTGCGATTACTTTGCTTGTGGCGTTTGTGAGAGGGAAGTCAACAAACATTACCACAGCACTAAAAAGTCTCCCAAGAATAAGACCACGCAATGATGGCAAACTTGCAGAAGACCATGGTGGCCAGTGTCTGCCGTCTGTTCCATAGCCTAATCAAGCGTGTTACGAAGGTTAAAGGCATATTCATTGAGTAAACCTGATAGCAAATATACCAAGGAACATGTGTGCAACTTTTCAGATAAATATTGCTGTTTTTCTTGAAGATATGACCCTTTTTGTGATTTCGAAATGTTTCTCCTAATTTATCGTCCGCACCCTGTATATGAGTCGCATCTTTGCAACAAGTTCTTCCTTATCGAGCACCCGGAATTCATCCTTGGCCTCGGAGCTGAATGGCATGTCAACGAACTCCTCCTGTAGATCAGCTGGTATCTCATCCACAGAACATTTGAGCGGGTCTCGAGTAAGCGCCATAGACATGACGTCTGTATCGACCTCGGGGAAATACCGGACGCATTCACCCTTGAGAGATATCAGGCGTTCTGAGATTTGTTCTTTCAACTTGTAATCAACTCGTAATCTTTCAACTCGTAATCGTAATCGTAATCTCGACACCACCGGTGGTGTCGAGAACGAACTCAAGCGTGAAAAGTTTCTCACTACGTTTCCTTCCTCTCAGTACGTTGTTTTGCCACAGCTCCAGCTTCGCCATGAAATCTTTGATTGCATCTATGTGTGTAATCGTATTATGGTGAGGTCCCTGCAGTTTTCGGTTCAACACGTTCAGGGCCTCGAGCATATCCACGAGGTAAGCTAGAGGAGCTTCATGCTCGACCGGCAAGCTCTTCCTTTTCACTCTCCTTGAGGAATTGATTTACCTCATGTCGGAGCTCAAGTATCAGCTCAGCATGATACCTTTAGATAGTCACCTGACCTCTGTGTGAAAGAGCAGATCAACATGCTGCGCGTCGGCATCCTTACAGAGTTCTCGGAACAAGCGGGTGTTGAGAGCTGAACTTTTAACACAGTTCACAGTCTTAATTGCATGCTTCAGCACCGACTTCTGTGGTTCAGGAACGGTTTTAGACACGAGCGCCTACCGGTGAATCATACCGTGGATAGCGGTCACTGCTGTTTTTTTTTCCGTTTCACCTGTGTAACTAACCCAGATCTGCAGCCTAGCAGGGCCGGGGCACCATCTGTGCAAACACCCACCAGCTTGTCCCATTTCACGCCCTTTTAAAAGAATGTTGAAAAATTTCCATGATGTCATCCACCTTCGTTGTTGACTGTTGTTTTTTGTTGTTGTTGTTGACAATGACCGGTAGAAAAACAGGTCATCCTTGATGCTGTTGTCTTCGAGAAAACGAACGAAGACCATACCATCTTTAGTAGTCTTTAGTATTTACACTATGACCATACGCTGCGAGATGCTGGAGACATCATCGGTCGATTCATCGAGCTGGATTGCGAAAAACAACGACGATCTGATTTCTCAACCACCTGTTCTTTGATGTCTTCTGACATACCATCCACACGATATTTAATTGTGTTGTTTGACAGAGGAATCTGTTGCAGCATATTTGTGGCTTCTTGGCCCAGAACCAGCTGTGCACAGTCAATCAGGCATGGCTTTACCAATGTTCGCCAATCGTATGTGTGTTTTGTTGTTTCTAGCGATATGAAGGGCGACGTTGTACGATGCCTCTGTTACGGCTTGCGATGACTGCCTGAATGCCCCACTTCCATCCAGCTTCAGCCTTTTCAGACCTTGCGCTTTCAGCTGAAAGAATGTCTTGTCCTTACGAGTCAACTCCCCATGGGCTTTCTGCAGGTACTGCTTGAGCTGAAATGGCTTCATTCAATCATTTGCAAGAACCTTGTGAAAATCACACACTGTGGACATTGTACGCCGTCTTTAACAATGAAAGAAAACATTGCTCAGAAAATTCTTCTGATACTGACTGCTTTTGGTGTAGTTTGCCATAGTGAAATACGCGCGCGAGTTCCCAAAAAACAACCACAGCTATCCAATAACAGGACAACTTCGAGTCTTGAAACGCTCACTGAGCCAGCCTGAGCAGTCTGGCCGCGCTGCCGCCTAACTGTCGTGCCCGAGCACTACCGACACGTCCGCGGACAGTACCCATCCCTACCGCCTACTGTCGTGGCCCGAGGCACCCGACAAGACATCGCGACAGTACCGCCATCCCTACCGCCTACTGTCGTGCCCGAGCAACGACCGAACAACCACGCGGAGCGTCCGGACAGCGTCGCTGCCGCTCTGTCGTGCCCGACGCACCCGACAGCCGCGGACCGGCCGTCTCTGCCGCCTACTGTCGTGCCCGAGCACTCCCGACACCGGAAGACCCCATCCCTGCCAGCCTCTGTCGTGCCCGAAGCACGTCCCGAATCCCGCGGACCGGCGTCGCTGCCGCTACTGGTCGTGGTCCCGAAGCCGCCCGCACCAGGGACCGGCCGTCGCTGCCAGCCTACTGTCGTGCCGAGCACTGCAACCCGTGTGGCCGACAACCGCGGACAGTACCTGCACCCCTACCGCCAGATGTGACTCGACCCGCGGCCCGCGCGGTGTCGCTTCTCGGTGTCCGTCGTCCGGGTGATGATTTGTGACTCACTCCCTCTTTCCCATCCCGCCCCCACCCGTCCCTCTGTCCGCTCCCTCCTCCCATCCCGCCCACCGCCCCGTCCCTTTCTGTCTCGCTCCCGATCCTTCCCCCATACCCCGCCCCCCCCCGTCCGCTCCTGTCTCAACCCCTTCATCCCCGATCCGCCCCAGCGCCCTCTGATCTCACTCTCTCCTTCCCATCCCCACCCTGTCTCATTCCCTCCTCCCCATCCCGCCCCAGCCCTCTGTCTCACTCCCTCCTCCCCCATCCCGCCCCGTCCCTCTGTCTCGCTCCCCATCCCGTCCCTTGTCTCACTCCCTCCATCCCCATACCTTCTCCTCCGTGGGCCCCCCAGTCAAGGCAATTGGCAGCTTCCAGCTTTGTGACGGTATCTTGTCACCAAAGCGTGAAGTTTTATTTTTTCTCACCTTCACTAATGCTAAACCCTATGGAAGGTACATTCAATTCGGAGAAATTCAAACTCGATTAAGAACGATTGAGTTAGAGGTGATACGAAAAAGAAACCGCAAACCAAATTACGAAACCACATCTCTTGTCTTATCGATGCCACGGCCCACTTTGGCCTTTGCCCTTGCATAGAAACATGTTAAAGTATGGTCTTACTGAAAGGGTATTTCCCTAGAACGCGTACTCATACGGAGATGTTGATTTCCGCCACCGCTCGCAACGCAGGTTTTTAAATGAATATCAGAAAAAACGACGGCACGCAAGCCGTCACTAAATTTGGCGAGCAGCTGGTAAGAACTAAATTACACACATCACTGTAGCAACTCTTGGTCTCGTGTCTTTTTCAGGTCAGGTCCCCAGGTCAAGTCAAGTGACCCGCAAAATCCCCAAACATGTTTGCGGTCGTACCACAAGCCAAAATTATAGACGAACAGTTTAAATGTCCCAGTAGATTATCCGGTGATAAGTACACAGGTGGTATATCTCGAAATTTTCCATATCTGTGACCTAAGGTCCAGGTAGGCTTCGTGACCTAACCCTTATAGTAAATGGGGCAAAAATTAAAACCACGCATAAATCCATAGGAAAATCGCTTAATTTGACCAGTATTTACCGGAATCAACCACTCTGTGCCAAGTGACTTTTACGGTCACCTTCTGTTCTTTGACTCTACAAGGTGAACTCAGGTGACCCCAAGGTCAAAGTATGGTTGTTTCTGCAATAACTCTCTTTACCAAATCAAGATAGAGCGATGTGGTTTTTTAACCAAATTGTTTATTGGGCTGTCGAGAAGAGATCAACTCATAAAATTTGACTTGACCCTGACCTCAGCTTGTCAATTTTCGGATATGACCTAACTTGTTCACTCAAATGTATTTGTAATGCGTCTCGACGAGAAAACAACAATGGTTCGAAGCGGTTTTACTTTTATCGATGCTATATCAAAAGTTATTTTGAAAAAGCCAATTCGCCGATTTTTAGAACGTTTCAATTCAGTGGGCTTCTGCTGAGTAGTGCACCAAATGACGTCATTTAAAAGAAGAAAAAAGTTTAGGTGATTTGATACTAAATTACCACAATTGATTATTAACAATAATTTATTGTAATGTATTTAGCTTGACATATTTTACAGCAAATTAATTTAAAATAATAATTATATGGCAATACTTTAATGTAGATTGACTCATTTGAGAAGAAAAAATACAGTAAGTAATATACTGCATGTCTCAAAAGCGCCAGATATGCCGATGTAGAGCTGCTGCAATATGACCGTACCCTGTTGTCTAGTTATCCTGCCCGCCCCCACCCCGTCCCTCTGTCTCACTCCCTCCTTCCCCATCCCGCCTCGCCACTCTTGACACTAAATGAGCCGTTATGGCCTTGGAGCCGTCTACGGCAGGGTCCCTCATAGCCGCTTGCCACTATGATTCGAATAGCGACATCAGCTATGACTTCGCTCGTTGTCCAAATACACGTGGCAACAATTGCTGAGAAGTCTGCCATCCCCCTGCGTCCCACTTGATTCCCCCCCCCCCAGTGGGGAATGCCCCCAGGTTGGGAACCCCTGCTTTAAATGCAGAATACCGCGACATGCATACACAATGTGAGGCAAACCAGAAGAAAGACCCAATGATGATGTGATAGGTTGAGTTAAAGGACACCGCAACGGCATGGTCATGGCGTCCAGACCTCAGCCTCTATTAAGTATGACAATTACTTTACTGTGGGCCAGTGTAAATGCAAAGGTGTTCGGAAAACAGGACAATGCCCGACACCGACAGTGAAATTAATTAACTAAGGACAGCTCTATCAACATATTTATCGACATGGTTCACTGGCAGACCTGACCTGTCCTGACCGGTAATCACTGCGTTCTATGGCCCGTGGTAACCTTCCAACTGAACTGACTGCAAAGTTTGCGACCACCGGATATTCCAGGAAGTTTAACGGTACAACAAACGGACAGCAGACCTAGACAAGGCTGCATCGAGATTCGAGGCAGTGTCCTGGCACCCCAACCGCTCTTTGTACGGTCATTTCTACCCGCAGCTGCACTCTTAGGAGGGCCCGGCACCGGCACAGGTGTTTTCTTGGGCGCCGGCGAACCAGCAGCCCTAGGCAGGGGGACCGCCACCAGCTGGGCAAGCGTTGCGGGTGCGAAGAAACCCAGAAAGGGCCTCCTTACAAGCCCGCGTCCGTGCAATCAAGCTTCGAGGCGATACCGCTGGACTGTTGCTTCGTTCGACCGGCATATTCGCTAACTGCGCAGAATTGCTCCACCCATTGAACTGTTAGGTTGTAGCTGGAGTGTACAAGAAAGACGGCTGAGCACGATGGCAGGCGTCTGCAATCTACACTGCTTCTAGTGACGCCCCGCACGTGTGACAAGAGGACACGTAGTTTACCAGCGGCGGGTCCCGTCTCACCACCACCACCTCACCGGTAACAAATGATCCGACGCGCTGGCGAAACAGGTTCCGCGCTGCCTCAGGACGACAGCGTCTTTCACACAATAACGGTTTACCAAGAGCGACACTCGAAACAACCGTTCAGCTTGGGAGCAGGGCGGAGGAAGTACACTACCCTGACCCGAACCACAGACAGGACACTCGTGACGGAACAAATCAGCACAGGGACGGACGGCTGACTGGGCACTGCATGCTGGCGCCACAACCGACTGCGTGACGTGTACTACATGGAAGTTTTAAACGAATACAGTCTAAGATACAGCACCACAGTCTAAGATACAGCGCCAGTCACCACAGTCTAAGATACAGCACCACAGTCTAATGATGATGATGATTGGGGTTTAAGGGCGGGCCGACAACTAAGGTCACATGCCGCCCAACCACAGTCTAAGATACAGCACCACAGTCTAAGATACAGCACCACAGTCTAAGATACGACCGACGCCGTGCGCAGAAGCGGCGGAACGTACCTGTCTGCGGCTCCCTCCTGCTCGTCAGTCACACTGGCTTGCACCAGCTCCAGGAAGCTGGAGTTGGGGGGCAGCAGGTCGGGCAGCGTCAGGCCGCCGGCGCCCGGTTGCCGCGCCGCCTGCTCGGCCGGCCTGAACATGGGCACCCCGTCGGTGGCGAGCCGCGCCTCCTCCGGCGTGGCCGGCTGGCTGCTCTGGCGCGCAAGGCCGGAAGCCGCCGCCGCGCCCCCCATCACCAGCGACACGCCCCTGTCCCCCGTCACCGTGTGCACGTTCGGCGCGGAGGCGGCGGCCGCGGCGTCTCGGCCGGGTGCCAGTCCGCCCGCCGCCGCCGCTGCTTGTGCCGCAGTCTGATGTGGTACACTGATGGACGGCTGAGCGGCTATTGCTCCGATGGTCGCCGCCGCCGCCGCAACGCCTGCAGAAACGAACTCCGGCAGCATGGCCGCGGTCGGCCACAGCAGAAAAACGTCCACTCGTCTTGTAACACGAGGTCTCTCGGCAAGGTCCGGGGGTCTCAGTAGGCCTTCCTGCATGGAGGGGACAAGGGCGCTGCGGCGCGGCTCCGGGTCGTCGCGGCGGTAGCTGTGACGGAGCTGTTGCGACGAAGCTGGCCGCACGCACGGCCGCCACCGCCAGTCCGACCGACCGCTCAACGGCTGGTCAAGTGAGTCCAAGCAAACTAGCCAGACGTACGCGCGCGCCTTGAAAGGCACGGTTTGGTCTCTCGATCTATGAACACCTTGAAAAGCGGCCCCTTCTGCCCCATTCCTCAGGAAGGTTCGGGACAGGTTTGTAACTCCTCGGCCCCCCTCCTCATCGAGCGTTTAAATAAATAGAAATTAAACAGATGCGGGCCATGCGCACGGGCGCGCACGCACAGATGAGTCACAGTCACCGCGGCAATAGATTCATCTCGATCTCGGACGGAAACTCGACGATCTCGGCGTTGCCGTGCGCGTCGACCGGCTCGAGCGAGCCCGGCACCAGCGTGATGCCGAAGCCGTCGATGGTGGGGATGACGGGCAGCACCTCCGACCCGGTGACGCCCGGCGACGCCGTCATCTCGCGCGGCGACAGGATGATCGAGGGCGGTGTCGTGCCAGCCAGCGGCAGCATCAGCCGGCCGGGCAGACCGTCCACGGTGCTGACACTGCCGTCGCGGGTCGCCGGCGTCAGGCTGCCGCCGACAGACGTCGTGCGCGACGACTCGGCCGTGTCGGAGACGTCCTCGTCGCCCGACTCATCGATCGGGTCGGCGTCCGGCTCGGCGCTGCTCTGCGTGATCGACGTGATCTGAAAGCCCATGCTGTTGCGGTTGGCCGTTTCGCTCTCCTCGGGCGGAGCGGCGCTGCCCTGGTCACCGTTGACCGGAACGCTGACGCCGTGCTGCGGCGAGCCGGTCGTGCCGTACACGCTGGCCGGCGGCGCCGCGGCGGCTGCGGCGGACAGGCGGGCCTGCTCGGCGCCCACGTGCGGTGGCTGGTGTCCGCTGTTGACGGCGTAGCGCGCCCAGTCTTCGGCGGCCGGCTCCGGGGCGCGCCGCAGCACCGGCTCGGCGGCGCCAACCGAGGTCGTCATCGCCATCGGAGACGACACCGAGGTCGCCACCGAGGTAGGAGCCGGGACGTGGGACGGCTGCTTGCCGAGCACTCGTTCCGGCATGTTGCCAGCCACCGGACCAGCCGACTGCCGAGAGCTCACACGGCTGGAAAGACACAACAGCACAGTTAGGTGGGGTTCCGATTCGAATACAAATGAAAGTCAGTCTTTAACTGGAAATCGATCACCAGAAGCACAATACAACAGCAAAACATTCCTAGATATGTCAAGCAATGTTTTAAGTTTTGTTTGTTAACGTTAATTTTAACTTTGCAACGCAATTTGCAATGAAGAGTTTCAGGATAATGTCCATCTTATGTTGTTTTAGCCGAAACAATGTACAATGCATTTCAGCAAAGTCTCGTTCATTTAACAATGGGGTTGTCGCCGGACGTTCTGCAGATTTCTCTGGTTCTGGGGGCCTTCGACATTTATTTCGTAGCTGAAGAGGCAGTTCCCAGTTGGTGTAAAGTAGTTGAAGTTTTGAAGAGTTTATTGGAGTCTAGAAGCGCAGAAGAAACGCAGGTTATAGATGAGAAGTTGATTATAGAATGACACACGCACAGGAGCCCGCTTACTAAGTGCACTGTGGCGGTGCAGCTTCCAGACGGCAATTAGGTGTAGCTGCTACGAGGCAGGCCTATCAGTTCACGAAATACACGGCGCCACACCACTTTCGTGTCAATACAGCGGCCGGAGTCATGGCGCACGAGAACTGCTCTCGGCGCTTTCCAAATAAGACTGCCGTTGGGCCGGTCGGCCACGACAATTACCGGCTGCTTCATTACAATTGAGATACAAATTACAAAATAATTACTGGGGCGGTTGGAGTTGTTGAATTTGTTAGATATTTTAGAATGGATGATTTTTAACGAGTTACCGATCTGTTGGTCCAGCGCCACCAACTGACGGACGCTGGGGCGACTACTCTATTACTGGACACGCACAGTTGCCCCAGGTACAATCGTATTGTTTCATAACCGATTACAATAGGTAACGAGCGACTGCGCACGGGTGAGTTCCGCCCACCCGAGTTGCTGAATGTGGCTTGGCGCCGGTGGCGGAGGCCACGCTTAGTCTTGTCACTGTGAATTCTAGGGACTCAGTGTCGTCGTTGGAACCGCTGGTTGTTAATAATGTGGTACGCAATATCCGCCCAGATTGGCTCGGAACAATATCACAGTCACTGGTAACAGAGATGGGTCACAGATCTGTAACACTGATCTCAATTATTAAGAACAGACGTGTTGATAATGATCGATCGATGAGATGTGAGTTTATTGATGATTTGGCTAAGCAAAGGGAAAACAGAGCCCCTTCGTGCCTTAAAACTATTCACTTACAGAATGCCATTTAATTGGGAATACGGAATTATACACCATCGTCGCTGCTAGGCAGGCCGCCGGCATTATGAAAGTGCTGAAGGGCGTGTTCGAAAATCCCTCTATGTTAAAGCTCGGGGTCACAAACCTTCGTCATGACGATTGGTACAAAAGGTGTCATTATGAGATAACGTATTTGGAAAATATGCGGGATTTTCTCTAATATTTGGCTCTTAACAGTCTATTGCCTTTAAGTTGATGTTTGATTTAGTTAGGCTCAAATAATTCAGATTGTTTTCACAGCGATAATGAGGATCTGATTCCGAACGGCGCACATCATATTGAAGCTTGGATTGTTATCTTTTCGGTTTATTTACTGGACACTACAGCATAAGACCTACTTACAATATGTTAAAGGATATGCACTTGGGATAAGATATGTGAATGATTGGAGAAGTAAAAATGCACATAAGATAAATACGGATTTTAACTGGACAATATCAGTTTTATAGACCCGATAAAAGTCAGAATTTGTAAAACATGTTTAAGTTTGAAAAATAGTAATATGTTTACATAGTAGACGTCACACCAAAATCTTGCGTCACCAAAGCGAGATGTGGTCCAGTCACCAGGAGGCACTGGAACAGGATCAAAAACTTTGGCGCCAGCTCCATGACAGCTGTCTGTGCCGCAACGCCGACGATGGGCTGCAACACGGTAGGCGGAACGCGAGCTGGTGGGTGCTGACCGCGGTTTCGGCGTGCGCCGTAGTAGGGACTTCGAACGTGGGGCACGCATACATGAACCACAGTGTGCCCGTGCGCTGACGTCCGTTTTTATATGCCGTGGCAGGTCGGGGCGGACGCAGAGGTAATGAAGATACTGGCGTGAGACAGGTTCAAAAAGCGAAATCGCTGGTGGCCAATCAACAGTGGAGTACGATACTCGAATAACGTATCGGCGAACGACGTGCACTGGGATTATGTGACGTTTGAAATATGCGAACACATTAAATGTGACTTTCCACGACGGTGTTTATTGTGCGTTGAGAAGACGTTCAGCAACATAGGTCGCTTTTGGAGGGCAAAAAATTATCGCGATTTTTTGCGCGGGTTTTGAAGCACACTCCCTGGACTAATCTGGCTATGCTCAGTTATTAAAACTAATGTTTAAAAGTAGGCATATTCACCTGGTTATACACAAGCGCTCTGGCGGGGGCCTTTTCAATTTGACACGACCTCGCGAGGGGGGGGGGGATTTCGCACCGCACAGAATAAATAACACTCGCCTTGGAGGAGGAGGGATTTTCAAGTACCCCCAAACCACCTATTCGATCTCAAAAACCGACCGCAACGTAGCGCACAAGCGGTTAGTAACGGCGTTTGATAGCCACGCAGACAAGTCATATCGAAAAGTTGTTGTCTTCTTTACCGGTGGACTGTCAATATTGAGGTCACCAGAGGTCATCAAAGATCAAATTGTCCAGATTTAGGACTTCGCTCCAGAAGCCCACGCATATCACGGAAACTATGACGGCTAGGTACGAACAAAAAAGCAGTCGAACGCTATTGCAATTTGCAATTGCCACGTTTCCTCAATTTGAGCTCAGGTCAATAGTTTTAAAGTTAAGACTCCATAGGTCATCAAATGTCAAAAAGGGTATTTTTGTAAAAACTGTTTCTCGCAAATAACTTAATACCTAAGCAAGAAGAAGAAATACGTTTGGCGCCATCATGTTAGATTATCGGAAAAAATTGACCTCAGGTCAAGGTCAAGTGGTGACCAAAGTAGGTTATGTTGCATATTGGGAAACGTGTCTTGAGGAGACAAACACATTGACACTGTTTTCACTTCTGTCTTCATTCTGTCGAGAGTTATTAACAAATAAGTGTTGGTGATCTCAGCGTTGGTGACGAAATTTGCCTTACCTTAGATCACTGATATCAGAAATCCGAGATAAACAAACTGTAGATACTTATGACTTGATGAAATCCCCTAACATTAAAACTAATCGGCTCAAAATTGTGGCTGTGGTACAACCGCAAGCGTTTTGGCGGTAAGGTCGTCACGTGACCTGGTTTGGTGACCTGACCTGAGATGACTTGAAGTCAATAATTTTACATAGCGTGGGTAGTTGATTTCGAAACAGGCACGTAAGAAACGGCGGCGCTGCACGCCGCTGTTTTTTCACTTAATCTCATAGAGCCCCTTAGAGAGTGCGGTGGAATTCTTGCCCTCCGAGGGAAGATGTTGAGGAACTCATTTCCCTTTTTATTACAGTCATCTAGGATGAAAATTATAGTGGTAGAGCATTAATATAGTTAATTTTATGAATAAACAAATTAATCACCAATTGTAAAGAAATGATAGAACACATCCTTATTTCCTTATTTAAAAAAACCAAGGGGAGGGGGGGGTGGCTACAAAAAAACTTAAAAAACACGGTAACTGTGTGTTAGATCCACGCTAAAGGAAAAGTTGTCATTTTTATATAGATGTATGAATTACATAAGTCTTCTGGGATAACATAAAAGCTTGAGCTCTTCGAACTGTCCTCCTGGTTTAACCCGCGCGGCGTAGGGGTCTCCAGCCGAACGCGCGGCGTAGGGGTAAATTTTACCCCCCCCCCTCGTATCTTCCGAACCAATAACCGCAGCGAGACGCGCAAGGCGGCGATCGAAAGCTCTGTATGAAACGAATCGAATGACATACCCGAAATTTTTTCTAAGTAGTGTCAAATGTCAAGGTTCACGTAGGTCATATGGAAAATTCCAGTTATTGAGTTATGGTTCATACTTTTATGTACCTTTGATTAAAGGGACTATCAATGCAACATAAAGCTCTCAAAGGCTGAATTAACATCTTCTACATTAAGTAAAAGTGATTTTTGCATGCCAAGGTCAGTCAGTTCAGGTCACAAAGGTCACTGTCAGAAGAGGTCACGAAAGTTTGCTGACCACATGTTAAGGGGTTATATTTACTGTAAAAATAAAAGCACAACCATTTTTACAACTTGACCCATAAAGGTCAAAATTGGTCATCCAGGTCAAAAACTGAGAGAAAACTGACTTGAATGAAAAAATGCATGTTATCAGGTCAGTTTTGTCTTTCATAAAAACGAAAAAGACATTTAATCTGTATCAGGTATAAAAAATAAAACGTTAGTTGTGAAAATGATAACGGTCATTAGCTACTCTGTCTTGGAGACAATCAGGTCAATGGAAAAATGAAAATTTTCTTTTGAAAAGTTGGTGAGGTATTATTTTTATTTAAAAAACACTTTGGGTTTTTCTTAAATATTATATATATATTATATATGTATATTCGGTTTTTTGGAAAAACTTATAAAATGTCCATTTTCAGGGAATATTTTCGAAAAAAAAATCAAGTTTTTTTTATTGGTTTTTGGGGGTCAAAACTCCAAATTTTTTGGAAATCGGAAATTCATTTTGTAGAAGAATCAAATTACCTATCATTAAAAGTTTTAGCGTATTGCAATCTTGCATCGTAACGCTTATAGTCTGGCAACGAGCATCAAACATGTTCGCATCGTTAGTTCAACCAAAAAATGGCATGACATTGACGTCATCAAACGTCAGTATTCCCAAAGTTCTGAATTTTTTTCGTGGATTAGATTTTTTTTTTCAGGGAAGACGTTCAAATTGATTGTGGATAGAGGCTACAAAAATGTTGACGTCGTTATCTGTTATAGTTTTCAAGTTATTGCGGAAATCCGGGAGGGGGGGTAATATTTACCCCCCCCCCTACGCCGCGCGGGTCAACACACACCGAGCCGGGGGGAAGGGCGTTTAGACGCCCCCCACCCAAAGTGTTTTCGATAACAGCGGGAAAACGGCGGAGCGCAGCGCCGCCGTTTTTGGCACAGGTGTTCGGGCATTAATTACCCACATATTTTGAAATTGTTAACATCGGATCATCTCAGGTTAGGTCACCAGGCCAGGTCACACGTGACCTCACTTCCAAACAACTTATCGGTCGTACCACAGCCACAGTTTTTGTAACACCAGTTTCGTACTTACAGGATTCCATAAGGCCATAAGTACCTACAATTCGTTTTGTCTCGTTGTTTATATCGGTGACCTAAGGTCGGGTCAATTTTGTGACCTTCCCATTATAGGCCAATGGGAAAATAATAAAATGCTTCCTTTTCTGGAATACGCATGATATCAGCTCAATCCCTTCTGAATCATGCAATCATAGGCAATTCTTGAAGACCCAGGTGCATTTTTCAGTGACTACAACTAAGGTCAGCCAGGGTCATTCAAGGTAACCAACACTTCTTTGTCAATAACTTTCGACAAAATCAAGATCGATAAGTGAAACCGGCACCAAAGTGTTTGTCTCGTCGATACACGTCTTCCAGTGGTCAATATGACCTGATTAGGTCACCACGTGACTTGACCTTTATCTGAGGTAAAATTTATTAATTGACCTAACCCTGGTCATCATTTATATGATTCAAAGCGCCCTGACGAGATAAATACGATGGCGTCACAATTACTGCCTTATCTTTATTAGGTAAAAAGTTGTTTGTGAACAACATTTTGGGCAAAAAATAACCTTTTTGACCTTTGATGACCTCGTCACCTCTGGCGCCTTCACTATTGACCTGAGATAAAAATTGGGACATGTTGGCTATTGCTTTTTTCAAGAGCTTTCGATTTTGATCCCGTGTGTTGCTAGCTATAATAGTTTCCGATATATAAAGGAGTTTCCGGAGCAAGTCCCTCCTATATGTGGAAGAAATAGTGACCTTATGACGTCTAATGACCTCATATTGACCCTGGATACAAAAAAGATTGCCGAAATAGTTTTGCTAATTCTGACTGATTTGACGTTTCTTTCTTTTAAAACAGTGATTCTCGGTTTTTTGTTACGTCCTATTAGAAGCCAAATTGTTTCTCGAAGAGGGAGATGTCGACCCCCCCCCCCCCCCCCAGTACTGCAAAAGTGGAGCCGAGCACCGGTACAGCGCGAGTTAACATGAACAAAACAGGCTTTCACTCACTTTTCAGGCTGCCAGTTTCACTCACATAACTGAGATGTATTGTATACGGTGAATTAAGTTTGTCCTTCAAGTTATCGCAATGTCCCCATCAATATTTAAATGAATTTAACCTTGAAATCAATCTCACTGAACACTCCAAAAAATGAATGCAACAAATAAAACATGCAAGTCATTGTTTACAATACCTAGAGCCAGACTTGTGCTTGATTCCAGTGGAATCGAATCTGATTCCGGAATCGATTACGTTGGAACTGGAATCGGGTTTGATTCCGTTGACATCTGGGTGGAATCGGAATCAGGTGGAGTCAATCACTTTGAGAAAATATGGAATCGGAATTCACAGATCGCAAAACAGATCTCATTAGCCCTGCAGCACACAAGCACAGTAGGAGTCTTTGGATGAGCAGTGGTCAGAAGGGCCTTTCCCTATACTGACATAAGCATTGTGTCATTTGATGCTGCTGTAGCATGGATTTTTGTGCTGCAGGAGATATGACTGGCATAAATAACCATTACAGACTGAAGGCACTATGTAAAACACCTACCACTGAAAAAGTTGTTTGAGCATATAACTATTTCTTCATGCTAACACTCAACATAAAAAACTATTCTAACTTTTCACCACATGCAGAATATTCTGCAGAGGTATTTTGTGTAATTCTGCTGCACTTTGGACATGACATCATACCAGGTCATGCAGAGCAGAATAAGGCTGCAGGCTGTCAACTGGGGAATAATACTTTTGCCTCCTTTTTAACTCAATTTACCAAAGATCTTTTATTCCTTACAATAACAATAATCAACCCTACTACAAAATGGCAATCCTTTTTCAACCTTACACCCTATTACTGTTCGGGGGGGAGGTTCTGTAATCGGCCCCCCCTGGAGGCTTTTTTGGTACAAGATTCACTCCTAACCAAACCCAACGAACTTTACAAAACTATGCTGAATTTTCCTTAACATTTCAAATTGCATCGCATCGAATGGTGTGGTACTTTTTTCTAAACTTAAACCATGACTAGGAGGGGGTCCAAGGACACGTTTCATTTTAGGGGGGCGTGTTTGCGGGCCGTTTCTGACATAAATCTTCTATCTGATTTGTTAGGCCCACTCGTGGGAAGTTGTTATATTGAAGGAACTGTTAGCAAAAACACACATCCGATAGGAGAATTGATCGGTTCTTTCAGATGGCTACTCGAAATTTCAGACGAAACTTCCTTGAATTACTTGACAATGTCAAATTTTTTTGAAATAGCTTTTGTGTTTTACATAAATGTATACAAAGATTTTTTGTTTTCAGTGAACAGTTTTGGAAAACGGAAACATATGTAAGAGAGACAGAGCATAGTCTCCAAATTTAATATGATTTTGGAAAGTTTTCAGGGCGATATCTACAATTTATGTTGCATGACCTGGATGTAGACGTCATAACTGATAACCTTCAAACATACAATACATGGTGGAAAAATGAAAGCATGGTTTAAACGCAACAGCAATACATATATTTCTGTATCTGTAATCTTCAGGCCCTTTTGTAAAGAGGATTTTACCTCAATTTCTTAAGGTGAGTGACCTTTGGAAAGAGATTCATTCAAGGTCACAAACACCTTGTTATGATAACTTCTTGACTCATCGAACATTACTAGAGCGGTTCTGTAAATTTGATCTCAAAGTGTCTGGTCATGTGTCAAATTACGGCATCTTTATTGATTATGCGAGATTTGACTACTTTATATCACCTTGACCTGTGACCTATGACACCGCTGGTTTCAAATTGTTTCGAATTGTGACAATTTGGGTGATGATCTCGAACCGCTATGACAAGAGAACACAATGGTGTCAAAATAAGATGCTCTATATGTCGTTTAGGATAAAAAGTTCATAAACGAACAAACGTTTTGCTAAAAAAAACAGGTTGGTTTTACATTTAATTGAACCGGTGTTTCTACAGTGTAAACGTTTGACCTGAGGTATTTCTGTATGGCAGTGAATATGCGGAGACAATTATAACTGCCTCCAATCTTTTTTCGGATTTCCTCCTAAACTGCCATTAGTTTCCGAAGATAAATTGGCAATGTTTTCCTCAAAATATTCCTATTTAGAGACAAATTGATATTTTGATGACCGTCATTGACTATGAAAGTATTAGTAACCCTCAGGGTCACCAACGTTTCACAAAATATGAGTTCATTGCTTGACCCTAAAAACTCGATGGCTAAGTTCTGTCGATAGCTCTATATGGCAGCCGAGATACCTGAAGGGAGGGGTCCGATGAGCCCACCCCGAACAGATTTCGTTACTTTTCAATCCCTCAGGAAGTAGCGGTTAACGGTTTTTTGCGCCCCCTCATTCCAACTTTTCGTCAAATACTGTTGTGTTGTACTGGTATGCAATTGTGGTTAGAGACATCTAATCTGCAAGGGACGAATCCTAATGGCTTCCATTACATCCCCTCATAGAATCGACATCGCTGCAATGCCCTAATGGACCAGGAATCCTAACAGATGTGAGTAAAGCAGGTGGAGTGGGTAACACTAGAAAACACAGTTGAAACCGTACTGGCTGTAAAGGTTAGGTCAGGTTTGATTATGATATTCTTATTACCATTGTTTCCTGCCATACCCTGGTTCATGGGAATCATCTACAGAGTAGACAGATGCTTGTTTTAGGTTAGGTTGGGATATTCCAGATTCAGCTGATAACAACTAATCATAGCTTCATAAAACTTCCAGAATAGGGACAAAATACTACAATTTCGTGAAACACATTTGCAATGTAGCAGTAAAAGTTAGGAATGAGGGACTTGAAGTTGAAGAACCTTTACACAAAGTCAAAGAGAATGTTGTTTTAGGCTTGAGGAAGGGCAAAAAGATAAGTTTAGAAAAAATTTAGAGAGTAGGGTTTAAAGGTGCCAATTAATTATATGCCCTGATAAACAGCAGGCTGTGAAACTTAGTAATGCATCTCCCCAGTTTATCATAGTCTTCAGGTTTGAAATAGAAGAAGAATGCATTATCATGACGGACAGAAAAGTGTAGGTACCTACCAGCAATACCAAAGCTATGATATCACCAATAATAACATAAACAAACCTGACCTAACCTTTACAGCAATTACAGTCACAGAGACACACATTAAGTATGCTCTGCACATATTTGCTCACTGCACTGCAGCCCTACTGAGGGCTGTCACCCCAGACCATCTTGTAAACAAAAACTATGTCTACAAGATGGTCCTACTGGGAGGTGACAGCCTCCCAGTAGGGCTGCAGTGGGAAAATATTTATTAATGGGACCCCTGTGACAATAATTGCCCTGCAAAATTTAGGTCAGGTTTGATTGTTTTTATTGATGATGTCATTATATTTGATATTACTGGCCATACTTTTCTGTCTGTTGTCAATACATTCATTTTATATATGGGACCTCAAGAACACTGAACTTAAGAGGTTGCATGTTATCATGTCACTGGCGCCACCCCAGGTGGGTGCAAGGGGCAGGCGTACAGTCGGTTTGATGACGTCACTGGAGTTATGGTTATTATATATTATTATTATGTTCATGCAATCAGCGACAAAAAAAACACCTGTCAGGTCACCCACCCCCAGTAGGATACGTGTCCACCCAGCCCAAGATGCTCCATCAGCAGCGAGTAATACTACTTGCGGTTAGGTTTCAAGCTCCTGTGTTTTATGCAAATCAGATGTGCAAAGGGCGCCTGGTCACCCCATCCCTGGTAGGCATGTGTCCACTCTGCCCGAGATGCTCCATCAGCAGCGACATATGATAAAGGTTAGGTAAGGTTCAATTATGCTCCATCCAGCAAGAGAAGAAAAATACTAGCGGGCGCAGCCAGCCAAATAGTTCCTATTCCAAAGCGGCTCCTTCCCTTAATCGTGTTGGTAATAATGCTGACACCAGTAATGTCATCAAACCATCTGCACCGCCCGCCTCTGACTACACTATCTACACACGACACCCTAACTGACAGGGGTGGCCCCAGCAACATGAATACCAGGTGCATTATTAAGTTCCACCCAATTAACAGCCCTCTGGTTGAACAGTTAGCCAGGTCCCCCATCCCCAATGTTCATTTGGAAAGGCTGGCACCAAACTTTCCCAATATGTGTTGCTTTGGTGTTCAAATGTGTAACTGTAATGTGCAGTGTCATAATTACAGCCAGATATATGACTTCTATAAATACCTCGCCTCTCACCAAGGTGATCAAGACAAAAGGCAAAAAATGCATAACATGAATGGTACGCGCCAGAATTGCCCACATGATTGAAAAACAATTTATCCTCGCGTACCGAGATAAATAACCGAAGTCAACGGAAGTACGTCAGAAGAATGCTTTAATAGTCCATAAAATGCTTACCTTAAAACGCCGATTGCAGAGAAAGGTGCGAAGAAAACGACGACCCCTCCCAACTAGGCCCCAATCTCGATGACGAATACCGACGCACAAACCGTTCAGGTATAATCCCGATGTGTAGATTCTCCGTTTACGTACTTTTCGCTGCTTGACATCCACGATGGTTAGGACAACCTGGAACCAACTTTTATCTTTTATGGATGATTATAACACATATTTTTCGCGTATTTTCAATAAACGGATTGATCTTAATCATTGACTCATCTTTCCACTATAAGCAGAATTAAGACCATAAATATCTGTAAGTCAATCAGCCATATTTGGTGAACGTCATGACGTCATGGGACCCAGTGGGACATCCTGGACATCCTACTCAAAATCATGTTTGACTGGATCAAATTGTCAATCCTACTTTCGATCAAAAACTTGGTAGCAGGGGCGCCGGAAGTGTCCAAAAGTTGGGGGGGGGAGGCGGAGGCATTCTGAAGTCGATTCTTTCCATGCAACGCCATAGACGTAATGTTAAAATCTGGCAATGTTGGGGCTGCCCCCTCTGCCCACCCGGTTTGCATCCTGCTTGCGTAGGTAGGGATTTTTAGATAGGCATGTTGCCACAATATATGTCCCATTCAGGACATCAATCTAATAATTTTATATGAACGCATCCTCATAGAACTATCCATCTAACACTCGCAAGACATTTCTGGTACAAATCATGTATTCATTTATAGACATGCATCTGCTTCCGGCTTCTCATTTCATATTAAATGCAAATTGTATGAAATCAGTGTTTTATCCATGGCAGTTTTGAAGCGTCTGCGGATTTCCAGTGAAATTTGACGATAATCGGTGTCACGTGCTACTGAATGAAGAGGAACGTGACGTGACCATTCTCTAGCGAATAATTTCCAAAACCAATGACGTCATGAAATGCCCTTTGCAGCCTCACGAGAGATATTATGTACTCAACAACCCTTTTTGACTGGCGACCACAACTATTTGAACCATGAGAAGATGAAGCTAATATGGTAAAACGTGTGGTAAACTGATGCAGCTTCTTTCGGTTCTTTGTAAAGTCTGGTCACTTTTAAGGTATTTATATTTCTTTGTTACACTTATTATCCATTTCTGATGTTTACAATGGCATAATTGATTTTTTAGAACGATGTAAAGCGACTAGTACTAGATTTTCACCTGGTTATCTTGGGTATGGTCAACTTGAACTTGAACTGCTGTAACCAAAACCATGGATTCTCATCCATGCTGTAACCTCTGTCCTCTGACACGTCTTAACCTCGGACTTGTCATGCTACCAGAATGTTAAAAATACAGACACACTAAAGCACTGTGCATCAGTATTCAGTATAGTCTGTCCCTGTAGCTTAGTTGGGAGAGCGCTGGGCTCATGACCCCATCCAGCCCAAGCCACAGCAGTGGTAGCCCAGGCTTGAGTTGCTTTGACGCTCGCTATTTACCCCTGACTGATGACCTGTGATCAGTGGCAGCGGTCATATTCTAGGTCAGTTGACATATGATGGCGGATCATGCCAAAGGAACAGCTAGACACTTTTGCCCTAACTTATGCTTGCAAACACCAGGACATTTCTGAACAATTGAAACAATGAGTGGTAGGGTCAGGACTCAGAGGCCACAACAAGATAGTGCTATAGCTGGTTACTACCTTGGAATTTATCATTCAAATCATTGTGACCATAAATTTGAAACGATACTAACGAACGAAAAGACTTTATTCCAGCGAACATCAGTGGTCCCATATCTGGGTTCATTATTAATTGTCTATATGCTTCTCCTATAGGTCCTATTGTTTGTAAAGTAAGTAATTCACTCTGATAGCTGAATAAGACGATAAAGTGATAGCATTGTCACAGTCTATAAGGTTAGGTGTCCTACAGATAAAGTTTCACCCTACTCTGCCGCGCAAAGGCAAAAACGATCACGTCGTGTTTTTCAGAAAACAAAATTGTTTAGGAGAGCCGTTTTTGTGTTTCTGACTATAACTCACGAATGGTAATGGTTTGTAATTGGATCTTACCACCATGATGATCGTCATCGAATATTCTATTTAGTGGTGAAATTCATTTTTTGATATGAAGTCAAAATTGTCTAGAAATCCAAAAATCGTTTTTGCCTTTGCTCAAAACGTCATATCTTGAGTCAAATTACAAAGGCAAAAACGATTACGTTTGCCGAATCCGTCAAAAACGATTACGTTCAATTCACATTTGAATATGATTTCAACACAACTGAACACGTCCGAACGTAATCAGTTTTGCCAGTTTCCAGTGCCGTGTGTAATGACCGGTTGAATGAACGTAACAGTTTTTGTAATGACCGTTGAATGGACATAATCAGTTTTGCTAATACTTCTATGCCATGTCATGGCCCATGCCAAAATAAATCCATGCATGTGTTATTCGACATATTTATGGCAAAACCAAATAACTGTTTTTCGCTTTGAAATATTTCCATTTCAGACCAATAAACACCAAACTACTCTACCGGCCGCACACTAGACCATTTCGGTCCGCGACCAAGTCCGAACGCGATTCTTTCGCGGACACATCACAGGGATTGACCACTCTCAATATTATTGTCATCTGGGTGTCCGTAGCCGTTTAAACTCCCAACTTAGATATTTGCGTTAGGAAACACGATTTGTTTGGCCGTGGTTTTGGTGTTTTGGCCGTGTCGCTGGTGGAGTCGCGGCGATATCGCAACCGAATGGCGCAGTGTGCGGCCGGCTTTAATCTCAAAACACAATATCGCTCCATCAAAACGGTAAATTTATTCACTCGTACTTGTATTAACAGTAACGCTATTCCACTTATCAGAATAGCAATATACTAATCGGCAAGTGAATAACCATTTGATTTATATCGATCACGCGGCCGTCACCAGACCACCAGATCCGGCAGCAGTCTCGACAGCGGCAGCATCGACATTGGTCATGACTGTGGGGACGGAGAAGGTCGCACCTCCGCCGCCGCCGGCCGGGTGTAGGTCTGCAGGATCTACTCGCCTCTTCTGGCCTCAGCGGGCTCTCTTGCGGCGGGGCTGTGACGTACACCCGGCAGCGCGGCGCTTCGGTGGACGGCAGACTGCGTCCATCCCCGCAGGCCGGCCCCGGCTATTTTCCACAAGCTGCTTCCAGAACAGCCGCTTGTGCTGGGCCATGTGAGGAGCCAGCCTTGCGTAGATCCCCTTGAGTCGCTCTCGCGATGCTGTAGCAGCTTGCTGCCGGATGGGTGGCTGCTCATCTACAGAGGCCTGAGTTTTTTTATGAACGTTATGCTTGTCCACACCATGTCGTGGCAGATACGTTTTGTCCACAACTCGCGTTTTGAACCTCCGTTTGAATTGACACGATCCTTGGAAAGACGTCCAAGGTATGGCCGCTCACCTCTTCGTCCAGCACTTCAGGCAATGTCCGGCTGACAGGTCTTCCGTCTGCACCATGTTGACGGCCTGGGTTTGCGTGAATGCACCCTTTGACTACGGGATTTCGGTTGCGGTGACATAGTTTCTGTATGTCCTCTTCCTAATCCAGCTCTTTCGCAGTTGTTTGAACATGAAGGGGAGGGTCAGTAAAGGGTTGATAGGTATAGCTGACGAGAACTTGGTGAATGGCATCAGCGGACAGACGTGGTGGCAGGTTACAGGTACTTTCAGCGTGATTTGTCTCCGTCCGTGTGGTAAGTCTCGCACGCTCTCTTCGCACAAGGTCGACATCAGAGTCCCAATGACTTGTTCTGGCCCGGCACAGTTATGTCCATCCAAGGACGACATTCTTCCACATCAAAGCCAGATACGGTGTGGTCAGGAACATGTAGAAGGCCGCCGTGTAGCCTCTTCACACCCACGGCCGGCCAGCCCGGTCGTGCCATATGACGCAACGTGTAAGGCGCTACTTTCGTGGATGTTTCTGAGATATAGAAACTCGCCGCTCGTTCAGAACAGGATCGCGTTGACGGCATGAGCAAGGGCGAACGTTTTCGTGTGGAGTTTAGGCACGGCCACTGTTAGGAGAGAATATGACACGTAAATGTTGGCAAGGGGAGCTGAGGGGTAAACTGAGGACCTTCATCATGTCCTGCTTGAAAAGTGCAACAGTCGTCTGGTTCCCAAGCACCGTCCGCGTCATGCTCGATAAGCCTTCCGTGCTTTTCGCCGCCTCACTGATGTGGTGCTCGTGTTTGTCGCACTGAGAGCATCCTTCTTGGAGATGGTTTGGCTCTTTGCTGCTGCAGACCGTGCTCTTCAAGAATGTGCGCATGTAGACCGAACATCGGGGAACACTCCTCACCTGAGAGAGTAGTGAACGCCGATGTTCATTCTCCCGCAGTACCTTCCGGTACGTCTCAAAGCTGCAGGGTGACAAGGTCGGGATCCTGAAGAAAGTCCATTGTGCAATTCATGTTGTTATAATGTGCACAACGTCGCAGGCAGATTAGTGACACTCCCCGGTTGGGAGGTCATGTGCATAGCAAGGGTAAGGTGCTTTATTGGAAGTTGAGATCCACACGGATTGTTCATGATGTGGCTCTTGAATGGCATCCCACATTTTCCTTGTTTCCAGGTTGCGTGTCCACCACTTGTGCCTCGCATGGGACCATACGTTTCCTTCCGAACTGCGGTCGTTACTTGGGATTGTTGGCGTGAAGCCCAGGTAGCAAGGAAGACCTTACACATCGGCGCACCTCCGTCGTGTGTGAGGAGGAGTTTCGGTCCGGGAGGCTTAATGTGAAACGCTTGGGTTTCTTGCGAGTTGTCCTTTTCTCGATATAATATAATTGTCTTAGCAATATAGATTCTGTCGTCACTTGTTCTTACCTGCTAGCTCGCTTAGCGAAAGAATCGGTGAGTTGCGTCTTTCGTATACGCCGGACAGAGGAACTTTCATTCTAATTCATTGTGTGTTTATGTAGCGGTGCGCTGACGTTCGTCCGTCTGATATGCCGTACAATCGTTTCCTCCCATCACTCAAGCAGGCCCTTCGGAGGTGGTTGAAATTTTGTTCTTGTTTGCAAAATTTGAAAATTTTATGTGCTTCCGGTCCTGACCGCTTTTTTCTGGTGCTTTCCTGGGTCTGCTCCGGTCGATCGCTGCGCGGTTGCCGTCTTCCGGCTCGCCTGGACACGCTCTTCCATTTTACTCTAGTTCTTGATATTTGTCCTTCTGTTCATTGTCTCCTGTTGCTTGTGGTGACGAGAACATGGGAGAGGTGGCACAACGTGTTGCAAACCTGTGTCTTCCAGGGCAATCAAAGGCCTGTCTACCCCTTCTTTCTTGGCCAACACTCTCACTCGGATATTCCTTGTTTGGATTGCCGTCACTGGTGTGGCTGACGGAGCAGAGCGGAAAAGCGAATATACTACTTGAAGTGGCGGTTGGCGGCCGCATAAAACAGGACAAGCAAAGGTGTGATGTCACTGAGCTCACTGAGGTAGAATGCCCCAGGTTCCACCAATGATGTGAGGCTCCCCCCACGCTGGAAGGCACCCAAATGGGTGCTGGACGTCTTCATTTATTGAGGCCGGCAGTAGTCCAGTCCAACGGTGTCGCTCCGACGTAATAGTGGGCAAAAATTATTAGTGTGGTCCACGAACGTCGCGCATTTCTCAATGCGAAAACAAGTCAAAAACGATTACGTTCAAACGTATCGTTTTTTTTTCCATGCACATTGTATTCAGAGACGAGGCAATAATGGACTACGTTCATACGTAATCGTTTTTTGCCAGTGCAGCAATTTCTATTCAGGACGAGGAATACTGACTTACGTTTTCCAATACTAAATCGTTTTTGACAACACAGACTGTTCCACGATTGAGGGAATAAATTAATTAGCTTGAAACGTGATCGCTTTTGTCAGTCTGTCTCACTACCTGCAAGTGCTTAACGGTAACGAAGTTCCGACATCTGGAAGGAACGTAATCATTTTTGCCTTTTGAAAAATCCTGTCATTCCTAACTAACAACGTGTCATTCCCAAAAAAGTATTTTCAAATTTTTGCTTGTTTTTCAATCATTTTGAATGTGGGTTTGGTTTAATCATACGGGGCCATGAAAAGACGAATTTGGATTGGATACAAAAAACGAAAAATCGACCAAAATCGACGTGATCGTTTTTGCCTTTGCGCGGCAGAATACCAACCAGGGAATGTTAAGGTAGAATTTAAGAGGACTAATACCACACGGAGCGACATGGTACCACACAGGAACAATACTACACAGGGCAATACCACACAGAACAATACCCACAAAGGACAATAACTACACAGGACAATACGCACACAGGACAATACCAACAGGACAATACCACAACAGGACAATACACCACAGGACAATACCCACAGGACAATACCACACAGAGACAATACAACAGGAATAATAACACACAGGACAATACACAACAGGAAATACTACCAGGGCAATACCACACAGGACAATACCACAAAAGGAATATACCAACAGGACAATACTACACAGGACAATACCGCACAGAACAATAATTCACACAGGAAACAATACCACACAGGGCACAATACCACGCAGGAGCAATACTACACAGGAAATACTACACAGGACAATACACATAGGCAGATACCACACAGGAACAAATACACGCAAGGACAATACTACACAGGACAAATCTACACAGGACAATACTACACAGGGACAATACGCACATAGGAATACCACACAGGATAATACCGAACATAGTGGACATACTATCATGAGAGATGCAGGACAACCACGATGCAGGTCAACCCTGCAACCAACACAGTGACAATACCACCAGGAATACTCACATAGGACAATACCACACAGGACAATACCACACAGGACAATACCACACAGGACAATACCATACAGGACAATACCACACAGGGCAATACCACACAGGACAATACCACAAAGGACACTACCATACAGGACAATACCACACAGGACAATACTACACGGACAATACCACACAGGACAATACTACACATGACAATACCACACAGGACAATACTACACAGGACAATACCACACAGGACAATACCACACAGGACAATACCACACAAGACAATACCACACAGGACAATACCACACAGGACAATACTACACAGGACAATACCACACAGGACAATACCACACAGGAAAAGTACTACCAGGTCCGACAATACTAAGCACATGAACATACCCACACACGAAATACCACACAGGAAATATACAGCAGGACAATTACACACAGGACAATACCACACCAGGAACAATGGAAGTTACATTTCATCTACCACGGCGCCACCATATAAGAAAGTAAGGGAAAAGTGAGGAAGCGCGGCTACAGAAATCAATCAAGTTTCCGGTGCGGAACAAGATAATGCTGACTTTGTGTTATATGACATATCCGGATAAAAAGTCGGCGGCAGCTCAGAATGGGCGGCCGCGTAACCAGTTCGACTCGTATCTTATTCCCCTTGGCAACCGAGCTTGCGAACGCGGCGCAATCGTTGGGAGAGAAAGAACAGGGATTCGTGGTTTTTCCACTAACCGTGTCAGAAAGGAGGGAGCGGCGGCCGGGGGGGGGGGGGGTGCAGTGCCACGCTAACAAACAGACACAAGCTCTTAACGGCAATGTTGCACCACTTCTTAGACAACGGCAGTTAACTATTAAGACACCACGCGAATTCTAGTGACATCCGGTTTAGAAAAACAAAAATGTGTCTGAACAATAGAACGTAAAAGCCATAAATGTTTCAAGGTCAGGGCCACAAACTGAGCAAGCACAATCAACACATATATAGTATTGGTGTGCAGTACCTCGATGCGTGTGCTATGTGTAGACATGTATAACATCCAATGTCCCGCAGTCCAAATATATTCAATGATGTCACCAATCAGACCATGATGACCCTGAGTATAGAGATATACACATTGCATGGGCCGCGTCGGCTCGCAGAGGAGGAGTTCCACACTGGCATAAGGCAGCGCGCACAGTCACTTTTATTTATGTTAATGTTTTACTTTTAAGAGTGTTATAGAAGAGCTTCATATTCTGGAGTGGGTCTCTGTGTGGCACGAGAGCACTCCGTATAGATGATATAGAGGAACAATGTGTTAACCTACCTTAGGGTATGAAACCACATGCTCTCTTTAATCAGTCCTTCACGTTACACAGCACACGCCATCACACACTCTCCACGATTATGCTTATCGCACTCACACAAGGGTACGAACACCATTTGTAAAGATTTTATTTATTTGTCTATTTAAGTGGACAATGAGCAAAAGGCATTCACCCAAATTTACAGCTCAAGTCGAGTAATTAAAACATGCGACGACACTACAGCAGTGCGCGCCGCGCGCGGCGCGCGCGCGCGCTGCACGCACGCACGGCACGCCACGTACTCCCAGCTAGACACGCACGGCACGCCGACGCAGCACGCTAGGCAGAGCGGACCAAGCACGCAAACGTTGCCCATTGTTAAGAGATGCACGCACGCACGCACGCACGTGCACGCAGCACGCACGTGCGCTACGTGATGGATTCGAGTATTTCTTAACAGATAGAACTGTGAGGAGGGTACACGCGTACCGCTAGCCGACTGTCAGCAGAATAGGATAGGGGCGGTTCTTGAGGACCTTTACCGGATAGCCTCTATTTAGAAGGCCCGACGCACGCACGCACGCAGCGCACGCACGCACGCACGCACGACGCATACGCACGACGCACAGCACGCACGCACGCACGCACGCACGCACGCACGCACGGATCCCACGCACGCTACGCACGCACGCCGCCGCACGCCACGCGGTTGGGAATATGCGCGGCACTGTATATATGTGTCAATCAAGCACTGCCTACACAATGTGAGTACTCACGCACGCAACGACAACACGGCGCAACTGAAGGACTATCAGCTATTTGCCAGCGCACGCACGCATCGGCACGCACGCAACGCACGCACGCACGCCGCCACGCACGCAACGCAACGCACGCACGCACGCACGCACGCACGCACGCACGCACGCACGGGTCGGGCACGCACGCACACACCAAATATATATAGACACACGACACACACACACACACACACACGAACACAACAGGGTCACCACACAGCTCAGCTCGTAACAACACAATGGAGGATACGGGCAACTTTTCACACACCTCACATTGCAAAGACAACCACACACCACACACAACACACACAAAACACACACACACACACACACACACACACACACACACACACACACACACACACCACACAACACACACACATACACACACACACCATGAAATGGGTACACAGTTGGTTAACACAAATAGGTATACCGAGGGGAGGATGGTTTCTGGTTGACCGCGAAAAAATAGAACGAAAGTGTCATTGAAGTTCAGTAAAAGATGAATATAAGTAAGAATAGGATATAGTCGGAATAGCCGATGCTGTATATTCACAGATATGCTGTGAGGCTTAAAAGACAAAAATTATACATATTTAAACAGACTGTACATGTACATCTCCCACGCAGATATAAGCCACCAGTGAGAGATATCTAGCTGGCCGTGCTAGGGAGATGTACGGGCCCGGCGGGGCAGTGGAGCGAGGTGTATTCCCTAGCACGCCTGTCTGATTATGAACAGCCTTTCATATCTCTCACTCGCAGGTGGCCAGCCACTCGGCTCGTCACAATATCTGACTGGCCATGTGTCCCTCCGTCACCGTGTGCCGACTGATCTGTGTACACAGTGCCACAAAGTGGTGTATCGTTAGCGGGCCGAGTGGCCGGTACGTCATTAAATTGGCTGTCGATAATCAGACAGGCGTGCTGGGAGATGTACTGCCCCGCCGGCCCGTACATCTCCCTGCACGGCCAGCTACGGCCACGGTGGCCGAGGACTGCGTGGGAGATGTACATTGTACAGTCTGTTTAATATGTTTATTTTGTCCTTTTTTTAGGCCTCACGCATAATCTGTGAAATATTGTTCACTATATTTATTTTTACTTTATTCATCTTTACTGCTTCCAGTACGTTCGCTTCTATTTTAGTACCATTATTTTTTGTATTACGCTATTTGTTTTAACCGGACTGCCTGCTCGTGTGTGTCTAGATGGTATGCTGTGTGTGTGTGTGGTGTGTGTGTGGTGGTGTGTGTGTGGTGTGTGTGTGTGTGTGTTGTGTGTTGTGCTTTGTGTGCTGTGGTTGTGTGTGTGATATGCTCGCTCTCGTGGTGCTGTGTGTGTGATGTGTGTATGGGTGTAGTGTGTGTGTGTGTGTGGTGTGTGTGTGTGTGTGTGTTGTGTGGTGTGTGTGGTGTTGTGCGTGCGTGCGTGCGTGCGTGCGGTGCGTGCGTGCGTGCGTGCTGCGTGCGTGCGTGCCGTGCGTGCGTGCGTGGCGTGCGTGCCGTGCGTGCGTGCGTGCGTGCGTGCGGTGCGTGCGTGAGTGCGTGCGTGTCGTGCGTGGGTGCGGTGCGTGCGTGGCGTGCGTGCGTGCGTGCGTGGCGTGCGTGCGTGCCGTGCGTGCGTGCGTGCGTGCGTGCGTGCGGTGCGTGCGGTGCCGTGCGTGCGTGCGTGCGTGGTGCGTTGCGTGCGTGCGTGCGTGCTGCGTGCGTGGCGTGCGTTGCGTGCGTGCGTGCGGCGTGCGTGCGTGCGTGCGTGCGTGGGCGGTGCGTGCGTGCGTGCGTGCGTGCGTGCGTGCCGTGCGTGCGTGCGTGCGTGCGTGCGTGGCGGTGCGTGCGTGCCGTGCGGTGCGTGCGTGCGTGTGCGCGGCGCGCGCGGCGCGCGCGCGCGCGCACTGGCTGTAGTGTCGTCGCATGTTTTAATTACTCGACTTGAGCTGTAATTGGGTGAATGCCTGTTTGCTCATTGTCATTAAATAGAACAAATAAATAAACAAAATGTTCCCTTTTTAGTTTCTAAAACTAATCTAATTTATCTTCTGTGTACGTGAAGGACTGATTTAAAGGGAGCATGTGGTTTCTACCTAGGTAGGTAACACATGTTCCTCCTATATCAGTCATTCGTGCACACAGAAGTGAAATTAGATGAGTTTTAGAAACTTAAAAGTAAACATACATATTAGAACCGGCTGTGCGTATGCCAGTTAAGGTCGCGGTGGCCGGTGACGAAAGGGTGCTATTCTATGTTTCATTTTGGACTGCGGAACATTGGATGTTATATGTTTCCTGACACGCATCGAGGTACTGCACACAATATATATATGTTTGATTGTGCTTGCTCAGTTGTTGGGCCCTGACCTTGAACATTTATGGCTTTTACGTTCTATTGTCAGACACATTTTGTTTTCTAACGCGGATGTCACTAGGAATTCGCGTGTGTAATAGTTAACTGCCGTTGTCTAAGAAGTGGTGCAACATTGCCGTTAAGAGCTTGTGTCTGTTTGTTAGCGTGGCACTGCACCCCCCCCCCCGCCGCCGCTCCCTCCTCTGGACACGGTTAGTGGAAAACCAGATCCCTGTTCTTTCTCCCACATTGCGCCGGTCGCAGCTGGTGCCAAGGGAATAAGATACGAGTCGACTGGTACGCGGCGCCATTCTGGGCTTGCCCGTACTTTTATCCAGTGATGTATATAACACAAAGTCAGCATTATCTTGTATCGCACCGGAAACTTATTGATTCTGTGCCGCTTCCTCATTTCCCTTCACTTTCTTATATGGTGGGCCGTGGTAGATGAAATGTAACTTCCATTGTCCTGTGTGGTATTGTCCTGTATGGTATTGTCCTGTGTGGTATTGTCCTGTGTGGTATTGTCCTGTGTGGTATTGTCCTGGTAGTTATTGTCCTTGTGGTATTGTCCCTGTGTGGTAATTGTCCTGTGTGGGTATTGTCCCTGTGTAGTATTGTCCTGTGTGGTACTTGTCATGTGTGGTATTGTCTGTGTGGTATTGTCCTGTGGTAGTATTGTCCCTTGTATGGTATTGCCCTGTGGTGGTATTGGTCCCTGTGTAGTATTGTCCCTGTGTGGTATTGTCCTGTGTGGTAATTGGTCCTGTGTGGTATTTTCCCTGTGTGAATTTTCCTGTGTGGTATTGGTCCTGTGTGGTTGTCCTGTGTGGTTATTGTCCTGTTTGGTTGTCCTGTTGTGGTATTGTCCTTGTGTGGTATTGTCCTGTGTGGTATTGTCCTGTATGGTAAATTGTCTTTGTGTGGTATTTGTCCTGTGTGGTATTGTCCTATGTGGTATTGTTCTCTGTGGTGGTATTGGTCCCTGTGTGGGGTATGTGAACCATGTGTGGTTTTTGTCCTGTATGGTATTGTCCTATGGGTGGTAATTATCCTGTGTGGTATTGTCCTATGTGGTTATTGTCCTGTGTAAGTATTGTCCTGTGTAGTATTGTCCCCTGTGTAGTATTGTCCTGCGTGGTATTTGTCCTGTGTGGTATTGTCCTATGTGGTATGTGTTCCTGTGTTAGTATTTTCCTGTGTAGTATTGTCCTGCGTGGTAATTGTCTCTGTGTGGTTATTGTCTGGTGTGAATATTGTCCTTGTGCGGTATTGTCCTGTGTAGTATTTGTCCCTGTGTGGTTTATTGTCCTTTTGTGGTATTGTTTTCCTGTGTGGGTATTGCCCTGGTGTAGTATTGTCCTGTTGTGGTATGGTCCCTGTGTGTTATGTATCCTGTGTGGTATTGTCCTGTGTGGTATTGGTCCCTGTGTGGTATGTCCTGTGTGGTCATTGTCCTGTGTGTGTATTGTCCTGTGTGGTTATTGGTCCTGGTGTGGGTAATTGTCCTGTGTAGTATTGTCCTTTGTGGTATTGGTTTCTGTGTGGTAATTTGCCCTGTGTAGTATTGTCCTGTGTGGTATGTGTCTGTTGTGGGTTATTGGTCCTGTTGGTGGTATTCTGCCGCGTTCAAAGGCAAAAACGATCAACGTCCGATTTTGGTCGATTTTTTCGTTTTTTTTTTTGTATCATCAATTTCGTCCTTTTCATGGCCGTATTGATAAACCAAACCACATCAAAATGGATTGAAACCATAAGCAAAATATTTTGAAAATACTTTTTTGGGAATGAACTACGTTGTAGGTAGAATGACAGGATTTAAAGGCAAAATGATTACGTCCTTCCAGATTGTCGGAACCATTACGTTATACATTGCGGTAGTGGACAGACTGACAAAGCGATCACGTTTCAAGCCGTAATTAATTATGTCCCTGCAATCGTGGAACAGTCTGTGTGTCAAAAACGATTACGTATGAACGTAGTCAGTATTGCCTCGTCTCTTGAATACAATGTGCATGGCAAAAACGATTACGTATGAACGTAGTCATTATTGCCTCGTCTCTTGAATACAATGTGCATGGCAAAAACGATTACGTTTGAACGTAATCGTTTTTGACTGTGCATTGAGAAATGCGCGACGTTTCGTGACCACGACGTAATAATTTTTGCCACTATTACGTCGGAGCGACACCGTTGGACTGGACTACTGCCGATGAAGACGTCCAGCACCCATTGGGTGCCTCCAGCGTGGGGAGCCTCACATCATGGAACCTGGGGCTATCTACTCTCAGTGAGCTCAGTGACATCACACCTTTGCTTGTCCTGTTTAATGGGCCGCCAACCGCCACTTCAAGTAATTCGCTTCCGCCTGCTCCGTCAGCCACACCAGTGACGGCAATCCAACAAGAATATCCGGAATGTTGGCCAGATGAGGAACATGATGCCCCGGAAGACACAGGTTTGCAACACGTTGTGCCACTCTCATGCTCATCACCACAAGCAACAGGAGACAATGAACAGGACAAATATCAAGAACAGTAAAATGAAGAGCGTGTCCAGGCGAGCCAGGAAGACGGCAACCGCGCAGCGTCGACCGGAGCAGACCCAGAAAGCACCAGAAAAAGGGTCAGGACGGAAGCACATAAAATTTCAAATTTTGCAAACAAGAACAAAATTCAACCACCTCCGAAGGCCTGCCTTGAGGGATGCAGGAAACGATTTACGGATATCAATGAGCGTCAGCGCACCGCAATAAACACACAAGTGAATAGAATGAGCCTGTCGGGAAGAAGACAATGGCACCGATGCTTCGTCGAGGAGCAGAAAGTGACGAAGAGAAGGGACAATGAGAAAGAGAAAGAACATCGCAAGAACAAGACGTTCACATTAAGCCTCCCGACCGAAATTAAAACGAAGGTCGCCGTGTGTAAGGGGTTCTTCCTTGCTACTCTGGGCTTCACGCCAACAAATGCCCAAGTAACGACCGCAGTTCGGGAAGGAAACGTATGGTCCCAGGCAGGCACAAGTGGTGGACACGCACCCGGAAACAAGGAAAATTTGGATGCCATCAAGAGCCACATCAACAAGTTCCATCCAATAAAGCACCATTACTGCTATGCACATGCTCCCAACCGGTACTACCTGCCTGCGGATGTCACCATCACAATGATGCACAATGACTTTCTTCAGGGATCCCGAACCTGTCACCCTGGTCAGCTTTGGAGACGTACCGGAAGGTACTGCGGGAGAATGAACATGCGGTTCCACTACTCTGCGTCAGGTGAGGAGTGTTCCCGATGTTCGGTCTACATGCTGCCACATGCTTGAAGAGCACGGTGTGAGCAATGCTAAAGAGCCAAACCTATCTCCAAGAAGGAATGCTCTCAGTGCGACAACACGAGCACCACATCAAAGTGAGGCGGCGAAGCACGGAAGGGCTATCGAGCCTGACGCGGAAGTGCTTGGAACCAGACACTGTGCACTTTTCAGCAGACATGATGAAGGTCTTCATGCTCCCTCAGCTCCCCTTGAAAGACGTCATATTCTCTCCCAGGCTGACTTGCTTCAACGAAACGTTCGCCCTGCTCATGCCGTCAAGACGCGAAGACCGAGTTTCTGTGAGAAAACTGCATAAGTACCTAAAGCACGTGCGTCATATGGCACGACGGGCTGGCCGGCCGTGGGTGTGAAGAGGTCACGGCGGCCTTCTACATGTTCCTGACGCACCACGTGCCGGATTGAAGAATGTCGTCCTGTGGATGGACAACTGTGCCGGCCAGAACAAGTCATGGACTCTGATGTCGCCTTGCTGAAAGCTGTGCACAGCACCACCACACGGACGGAGACAATCACGCTGAAGTACCTGTAACCTGGCCACACGTCTATGTCCGCTGATGCCATTCACCAAGTCGTGTCAAACAACTTGCGAAGAGCTGGAAAGGAAGAGGACATACAGAACTATGTCACCGCAACCGAAGATCCCGTGGTCAAAGTGGTGATCACGCAACCAGGCGTCAACATGGTGCAGACGGAAGCCGCTGTCAGCCGACATGCCCTGAAGGTGCTGGACGAAGAGGGTGAGCGGCCATACCTGGCGTCTTTCAAGATCGTGCAATTCAAACGGGGTTCAACGGAGTTGTGGACCAAAACGTCTCTGCACGACACCGTGTGGACAGCATACAACGTCATGAAAAACTCAGCCTCTGTAGATGAGCAGCCACCCATCCGGCAGCAAGCTGCTACAGCATCGCGAGAGGACTCGAGGGGATTTACGCAAGCTGCTCTCACATGGCCCAGCACCGCGGCTGTTCTGGAAGCAGTGTGGAAAATAGGCGGGGCCGGCCTGCGGGGATGGAAAACGGACGCATCTGCCGTCCACCGAAGCGCCGCGTGCCGGGTGTACTCACAGCCCGCCGCAAAGAGAGCCGCTGAGGCCAGAAGAGGCGAGAGATCCTGCGGACCTACACCCGGGCCGGCGGCGGCGGAGGTGCGACTTCTCCGTCCCACAGTCATGACAATGTCAGATGCTTGCCGCTGTCGAGACTGCTGCCGGATCTGGTGGTCTGGTGAAGGCCGCGTGATCCGATATAAATCAAATGGTTATTCACTTGCCGATTAGTATATTGTTTCTGATTAAGTGGAATAGCATTACTGTTCATACAAGTTCGAGGTAATAAATGTTACCGTTTTATGGGCGATATTGTGTTTGAGATTAAGCCTGGCCTCACACTGCGCCATTCGTTGCGATATTCGCCGCGACTCCACCAGCGACACGCCAACACAAAACGGCAAACAAATCGTGTTTCCTAACGCAAATTCTAAGTTGGGAGTTGCGGTACGACACCCAGATACAAAATATTGAGGAGTGGCAATCCTAGTGATGTGTCCGCGAAAGAAATCGCGTCGATGCGCGGCGATGTCTGTGTGGGCGTAGGAGTTAGTTTTGGTGTTTTTGTCTATGAAATATTCAACTAAACAGTTATTTGGTTTTGCACTAAATATGTCTGATAAACAAACGATGCATGGATTATTTTGGCATGGGCCATTGACATGGCAGTTAGAAGTATTAGCAAAAAACTGATTATGTCCATTCAACGGGTCATTACAAAACTGTTACGTCATTCAACCGTCATTTACACCACGCACTGGAAACTGGCAAAACTTGATTACGTTGGGACGTGTTCAGTTGGTTGAAATAAATATTTCAAATGTGAAATGAACGTAAGTCGTTTTTGACCGGATCGGCAAACGTAATCGTTTTTGCCTTTGTAATTTGCTCAGATATGACGTTTTTGAGCAAAGGCAATAAAACGATTTTGGATTTCTAGACAATTTTATATCATATCCAAAGAATTAATTTCACCACTAAATAGAATATTTCGATGACGATCATACATGGTGGTAAGATCCAATTACAAACCATTACCATTCGTGAGTTATAGTCAGAAACACAAAAACGGCTCTCCTAAACAATTTTGTTTTCTGAAAAACACGACGTGTCGTTTTTGCTTTGCGCCGGCAGATCAGGTCAGAACAGCGTCAGGTCAGATCGTATCCAGTCCAGGTTCACCGTACCGGGTTGAACTCGTTGCGTGCCGCCGCCGCCTTGTGCAGGTTCTTCAGTCGTGCCACGTTACCGTAGAAATCGAGAAACGTCTGCTTTTGCTCCGGATTCAAGAACTCTGGCGATCGACAGAACAGAGTCAGGCTGGGAAATGCGGACAAGCGGAGAACAGGTGCAACTATTGTGACTGTGATGCTTTAACCAACCGATACAGGAATACTCATTAAATGTGTGAAAGAATACAATCAGCCGATAAATGCTCATTAAATTTTGCATTGAATTCAATCGTTTCTTCCGCGTGTAAAATCAAGCATCGGTAACCAAAAACGCCATGAGTAAAAACAGGACATATTTGAGCAAAGAGCATCTCTTATGTGTCGAAGCCGTATTGGGAGCAAATCCAGCCCCTATCACAATTCACAAGAAAATGTTTTTGTCAGACATAATGCGACATATATCAATATCAATGTCATATAAACCGATTCATCGCTTAAAGATCAACACAAACACTGGCACTGGTCGGAGCGCCACCTAGCGCAGGCCAGCCCTGTCGGCAGCGCCACCTAGCGCAGGCCAGCCCTGTTAGCAGCGCCACCTAGCACAGGCCAGCCCTGTTAGCAGCGCCACCTAGCACAGGCTAGCCCTGTCAGCAGCGCCACCTAGCGCAGGCCAACCCTGTCAGCAGCGCCACCTAGCACAGGCCAGCCTGTCGGCAGCGCCACCTAGCGCAGGCCAGCCCTGTCGGCAGCGCCACCTAGCGCAGGCCAGCCTGTCGGGCAGCGCCACCTAGCACAGGCCAGCCTGTCGGCAGCGCCGGGCGCAGGAAACGCCGACACAGACGCTCCAGTTCTCGACGCCGTGATGCCTCTCCATTGCTTACCGCTGAGTCCGCAGCTGAGTTTGCCCAGGAGACGGGCGATAACGGGCAGGGAGGAGTCGCGCGCCTCGTAGCTCGACTCGCACACCTTCATCGACAGCGGGATGATGGTCTGCGTGCAGGTCTCTGTGATGACGTAGGCGGCGGTCAGTGGGTTGTTCCAGCGAACAGACAGTGGTGTGGAGTTGTGGACTGAGACAGGGCAATTGAGGTCAGTGAGGTCAGGCCGTTTACGTAGCTCACTGAACTCTGAAACCTCTGACGTCAGAAGAGCCAGTCACGAGGGAAAGTGCACTATTGGCTGTTGGTACACAAATTTAAGCAGGTCCTTGTACTTTGCATGACATATCGTAACACAAGTGATCTCATTTGAACCCTTCCCATCCCTGAAAAATAACTATTTTACTAGAGATGCAAGTTTCAGCACCACGGAGCCGGCGCCAGGCCCAAACTCAGGCCCGGCGGGCCTGAAGCTGTGACTGAACTTAGGCTTGCCGGTCTCATGCCGGGCTCAGCACGTCAAGTTCAGGGGTCAAAATATCGTTTATTGTATAATGAAGTAGACGTGCAGATTGCTGGTTGCCGGGCCTGGCGGGTGCTGCCACATGTGGCCGGGCTTAATGCCGGTCTTACTCATTTATGAGCGGTGGCGGTGGCGGTGCCGGTTCATGTTTTTGGATAATGTTTTGCATCTCTATATTTTACACAGGTCCCACGGCTAGCTTGGAGAGCCGTGTTGTAGCTTGTAACACCTCCCCTGGCCCACCCTGAGCCACCCTGACCCGCCAGCGCTGCACCTCCCCTCTCATGTAATACCTGCCCTGACCCACCCCGACCCGCCAGCACTGCGTCTCCCTCTCTCACCAGCGTCCAGAATGTCCAGCATGTCGACCAGGGTGCGGAAGGCGGCCAGCCGGACCGCCACCTCCTCGTCGCTGGCCAGCTCCACTAGCTCCGGTATGATGGCAGCGCGCGTCTCCTGAAGTTCAGCTTCGGTAAGTCATTCAGAGATGGCACCACATACACCGCATCGTACACTGCACGCGTAAAGGCTAATCAAACGGGGTTTAGGTGAAAAGGTGTAGGTTATGGAATACATTCAGGATCGTACCGCCTACTACGATTAGGTTTAGCTTCTGGGTTGTTTTGGTTGTCAGCTGTCCTGATTTGTTATTGGTGTTGAACGATGACCTAACTATCAAGGTCAGCTGAGCCTTAGTCAGGATGTGTTATCAATTATTCACCATGTATATTGCGTTAAATATTGGCCCAACTGATGCTAACAAACGCAATCAAGGTCAGGTAGCCTTAGTCAGCATGCGTTATCAATTATTCACCATGTATCTACTTCACCAATGCCAGAGTATTGAGTGCCTTATAGTACAGGTTGCTAAATACAGTGCACCTACTCCGGTTTTTCAGCGGACTAACTTCGCTGTGCAGATTAGCTCTCACAAGGCTCAAAAGGGATAAAAGGACACGGCGTCCATATTTACACCATTCTGCGTCTGGGACATGACGCAGCACTGAGGGCCGACACAGACATTTGTCCCGAGTCACGCCCGGTCCTGTATAACTGAGGTGCGGTGTACCTGAGGTACGGTGTGTACCCTGTACCTGAGGTCCGAGGCCGTGCGCAACGGCACCCAGCTGTGAGCACATGGCGGCGCGCACCTCGCAGTCCACGTCCTGACAGAGGGACTGTACGCTGGCCAGCAGCTCCGTCTGGATCCTGTAATAACCACAGTCAGTCCACGTCCTGACAGAGGGACTGCACGCTGGCAGCAGCTCCGTCTGATCCGTAATAACCAACAGTCAGTCCACGTCCTGACAGAGGACTGCACCGCTGGCCAGCCAGTCGTCTGATCCTGTTAATAACCACATCAGTCCACGTCCTGACAGAGGACGCAACGCTGGCCAGCAGCTCCGTCTGGATCCTGTAATAACCACAGTCAGTCCACGTCCTGACAGAGGGACTGTACGCTGGCCAGCAGCTCCGTCTGGATCCTGTAATAACCACAGTCAGTCCACGTCCTGACAGGCGGCGGCGGGCGGTCGCATATTTCCCAAGCCACCACATGGGGCGCCAGGGAAGAGAAGGAACGAGTACGGCAGGACTGAAGGCGGTCCGCCGCCCGGGGCTATAGTCTTACAGCACGTGTTATCTTAGTTCGGGTATCGGTGACAGAATCGAGGGGATGATTGACACGGGGAAGTAATGCTAGTTGTTGAGAGTCTTATGACTGTACAGAGAACAAATGCCACTAAGGTTATGGATCTAAGTTAATATACATACAACATAGGGACACAGGATACGGTACAGAAGATATGTAGTAATAAGTTAGAAGTTATATTTAACAGTCGATTGAAATTATAATTACACTAATATATGCAGAAAAGAGAACACCCAGAGAATACAGAGAATAAATACACCAGGTGCGTGTATTCCCATCACGTGACATTGGATACATTCCGAGGATGCACTACCTACGTCCAATCCTCGCCACGACACTGAATGTGAAAATGCCTTCTATCTGCAACTGGAGCGTCAGTATTTCTGCAGCGTTAACCATGGACAGTACCCAGCAGCCGGTCCCGACCAGGCGGGCTATACTGACGTGTACGGGTCGAACTTGGTGGCCATTTTGCCGATGAGTTTGCAGCCAGCCACGCGGGACGACACCGGGTGACTGAGCTGGCTCTTCTCAACGGCCACGGCCAGAATCTGACGGGGACACGGACACAGTCAGCCACTCTCTGCCACGCCTGCGGGCGTCAGACGGCACAGCGCAGCCACATCTGACAGGACAGAGAAAATCACTATAGTAGGCAGCTGCCACCAGGCCTGCGAACACTGAACATGATGGTGATGATGATTAGGGTTTGTGGGTGCGTCGACTACTAATGGTCACTTGGCGCTCAGACAACAGCACGCACAGATCTTGACGACACAGTCAACTTCGTGTCAGTCGAGTGCAGTGCGTTCTGAGCCCAAGCTAATGCAGACTGCTCACAGTTGCTTACTTCACTGGCGTTGGCTCAGACACATGATTCAATGGCTGCTCCATCTCAGGAGGCGGAGTTTCTCAGAGTCTCTCGCAGTCTCAAGAGTTACCTCTCGTAATATCTGGGTACGACTTCCCGCTGTAAATCAGTCCTGACAGCCACGTCTCCTGTACTTGCATTATTGTTTGTTTATTGGGGTTTAAGGGCGCGCCGACATATTTGGGTCAATTTGCGCCCACTGTACTTGTACTCGTGATGCGACCTGCTCTGCCCTCCGACCCCTGCTGCTTGGCGATGTGTTGACCGGTTCACCGTGGACTGTTGAATGTCGATCTCTGTACGTGACGGTTACCCGATGACGGTCACCTGTATCGCATAGCGTTGACGGTACGAGTGACGGTATGTGTGACGGGAAGTGCCGTGTAACGCGACGGTTATCGTGACGGGTTAATCTTTGTGACAGAATGGACGGTACGGACGGTTACGTGACGGTATGTGACGGAATGTTGACGGCACGTGACGGAATTGTGCCTCGGTACCCGCGGACCCGGAAACTGTTGCACGGTGCTACTTTGTGACGCGTGAAATGGCCGGGTACCTACCTCCTGCTGATGACAATTCCCGGCCAGGCAGTTTGACGTCATATCACGTGTCCAGCAGCGTCTCCAGCCAGGCTGCCCCCACCCACTTGCAGAGCACTATACAGTCACAGACCTCAGGACCGAACACGCCTGGCACAGACTGATAGACGTATCAGAGACAGTTAGCACGTACCACCCAGCTGTACCTGGCACATGTTGTCTGGCATCGGCATAACATGAAGAAATAGTCAAATGCAATGATGTTTGTGTCTTGCCGTTTCTCACCATGAATTCGTATGCCGATCCCCAAACCCTAAGCCTGTGAGTCATAACCAATACTATTTATAACTTTTAATATTTCGTTTATAATGTGGTCATCAGCCCTTATCAATCAAACAATTATGATGCGCTTTCAGAGCATGTAATGGCAATTTTATATTTTCACACGATTTCTCATGTCTATGTTATGCTAATATATATCAATGTGAACCCACGCTATACACGAACCATCTTATCTCCTCCCCTCCTCCCATGATACCACTCGCTTCTTACTCACGTGTCCCATCCCTCTCCCACCACGGCGCTCCTCACCTGGTCTATACTATCATCCACCTGACAAGTAGACTCTGCAGGCAGATGCACGTCTGGAGTGAAGCACAGCCCTCACTCACCTTGGTTCTATTACATCCACACTTTGAATCTTGAGTTATACTCCTGTCAGGGAGCGCTGTGATGACAACCACGGCGCTTCCCTCCATATCTCACGGTTCATTACTATCCACACTGATGAGTATACTCTGCAGGAACGTCTGAGTGAACGTCGACTGAGGGAGCAGCTCTCGGCGCAGCACGGCCAGGAAGCTGGCGCTGGCCGCCCGCTGGAAGTCGGGCGGTGAGGAGGGCAGCGCGGCCGTCACCCTCGGCACCACCTCTGACAGACAGCCGGCAGGGTCGGAGCCGAGGAGCCGGGGCAGGCACTCAGCGGCCGCCGCACGCTGGCCCGCGTCACCGGCACTGGAGAGCGGGGGCGGGGGGGTCAGAGGGAGCGTCCGCCACACGCTGGCCCGCGTCACCGGCGCTGGCCCGCTGTTTCCACCCAGGCTATGCTGGACGAGGGAGAGGGTTCGGGGGGGGGGGGTCAGAGGAGCGGCCGCCGCACGTTGCCCCGGGTTCACCAGTCTGCACTGGAGCCCGGGGGAGCGTTGCAGAGCGGTGCCCAGGCAGCGTGGCCGTAGCTATGTGCGTATGACTCGGTGATAGGTCTGTAGATAGAGGCTGTGTGCAGGTGCGGTTGGTATGCCAGGGTGATCATCTGTGTCGATTGTCGATCTATTTATTGTCCAGTCGCCTATAATTAATGTCATAAGTTTATTGTAACTATGCACTGCTGAACGGGAAATAAAACCGTATAGTATGGAGCAGCAGCGAAATTACTTGAGAACTTCCATACACGTTCAAGATCGTGTTTTCAGCACGATTGCACGATCACGATCCACAACACCCAACAGTTTGATCCCAACTGACTGGAAGTAGATTAATCTGAATAATTGTCCACTCCTCACATTACATTGACATCGCACTAACCACGTGACTTCTTATCTGACCGAGCTGAAGGCCAGCACACTCACCCATCTGGCACGTCGAAGAGCGCCTCGCCGCCCTCGGCTGCTGGCCGAGACAGGCCGTCCAGACCGACGCGCAGCTGCAGCGGCAGCGGCATCTGGCGGAGCGACACTAGCGACACCTACAGCCAGCCGACTGCGGCCGCCGCCTGCAAGCGAGATGCAGCAGTGGGAGTGACGCGGGCAGGACTGGCGACTACTGCGCTAGCGGAATGAAATCATACGTAACAATACACTCACCAGTTTAAAGCATTTCTTGAAGACTCACGTGACTGATTATTGCGGTATTATGCACAGAGAAGCAAACTAAACAGTAAAGTATAGCGAAAACCAGCTCTGTTTCTTTGCAACACGCGACATAAATTAGGGGTGTACTATAAAATGGATTTTTTTCGAAAATAGAAAAAAAGCCTGTCAGAACCTGTTCCATGGACCTTAAAAAGAGACGTGGTGCATCGATTTGATTCTCCCTTTCCAAAAAAACTTTTCCAAAAAAAGCCCTACCACCTTCGAAAAAAAAAACAAAAACAAAAAAAAACAAAAAACACTGTTAAAAATGCATTTAATAGCAATGGCAGGATGCCAACAAAGTGGTCGTTTGTCCCTGTTATTATTCTCAATAACTTTCCCGATTCACCTTCAGTGACATCAATCAATTTTGGTAGGCTAGTAGACAATTCATTGGGAATATTTTTGACACCAGAAAAAGTTATTGGGTCAGGTCAGGTCCACGGAGTTATGGACGTCACAAAAGTAAAAGTGCGGCGCAACGTTTTTTTAGCTGATGGATGCTCTCATGCTACTTTAACTCATTATTATCATCACTTGGCGTTAGAAATCGATCATGACGGTTTTCAGTGGTTGATACAGAGGGGGAATAACATACCCCAACCCCCTTTGAGCCTCGAAAGGGGCCCAATAGCCTTAAGAGGGGGCCATAGCCGATCGAAGTCACTCTAACGATTTTCACCCCGTTTTCAAACAAATCACAAGTGCATTTGTCCACTCTGACCTCCAGAGGACCTATTCTGGCCTCCAGAGAGACCACTCTGGTTCTCCGTTAGGCCCGTCGGCCTCCAGAGGGCCCACTCTGAGCACCAGAAGGCCCATTTCTGACTTGGAAGAGGGCCCATTCTGGTTTGTAGCAGGCCCATTTCAGCATGTAAAAGGTATTATTTTTGAACTGAAAACGGGTCCATTCTTAGTGTCTTTCATTTAAAAGGGCCCCAAGGCTTGACGGGTCTACTAGGCCTGAGAGGGCCCAGCCAAGGCCCTTTGGAGTCCACTTTTCCACGTTGGCCTCTCCTTATCGAATTCCGGGTCCACCACTGAAGGCCATTAATATAACTTGCTCACTTGCCAAATACAACATGGCTCAGGAAATCATCGGCCCTCATGAGGTCAGAACTGGCCACTGGGATATTCAACAGTGGGGCCCTTTTGAAAAGGCAGAGGGGCCCTGATGGAAACCAGATGGCTCCTGGATCTAGAGGCGGGTCCTCTGGAGGTCAGAGTAAAGCCCTCGGGAGGCAGAGTGGGCCTTAATGGCAGGTCAGATATGGGTTCCTCCTGAAACCTAGGGCAGCCTTTGGCTGGTCTTGAACAAGTGCCCAATATCTATGTCGGAGGGTCCTCTCGGACTCTGACCCTGACCTAGAACCCCCTCCACGCGGGGAACCAGGGGCCCATCTTAACAAGTATAGGGCCCTCAGACTAAGAGTACTGAGAATCTGAGCACTCACAGACCAGCCAAGGACTCCATTAGGTTCCAGAGACCCATCTGGCCTCCATTAGGCCCACTCTGGCCTCCGAGGCCTACTTCTGAACTCCAGAGGACCCGCTTCTGGATTCAGGAAGCCATTCTGGTTTCCACAGGGCCCCTCTGGCCTTTCAAAGGGCCCACTTTTGAATCCAGTGGGCCATGTCTGCCACCTCATGAAAGGGCCAGTTTTGATTTCCTGAGCCATGTTGTATTTGCACAGAGCAGTTATATTATGGCCTTCAGGAGGCACGCTGACAAACGTTGGGCCCCAAAAGGCCTTGGTGTGGCCCTCTCAGGCCTTAAGTAGCACCCTCAAGCCTGTTGGGGGCCCTTTTAAAATGAAGACAAATATATCTAGAATGGAACCGTTTAGTTAAAAATATTCATTTTACAAGCTGAAATGGGACTCTACAAACCAGAATGGGGCCCTCTTCAAGTCAGAATGGGCCTTTCTGGTGCTCAGCGTGGGCCCTCTGGAGGCCGACGTGGCCCTACGGAGACCAGAGTGGCTCTCTTGGAGGTTCAGAATAGGTCCTCTGAGGTCACGAGTGGGGACAAATGCAACTTACGATTTGTTTTTGAAAAACGCGGGGCGAAAATTCGTTAAGAAGTTGACTTCAACGATCGACTATTGGCCCCCTTGGGCGCTATTGGGGCCCCCAATTCGAGAGGCTCAATGGGGGTGGGATATGTATCCCCCTCTGTATCCACCACTGATAACCGTCATGATCGATTTCTAACGCCAAGTGATGATGATAATGAGTTTAAGTAGCATGAGAGCATCCATCAGCTAAAAAAAAAAACGTTGCATCCCACTTTTACTTGTTGACGTCATAACTCCGTGACCTGACCTGACCCGGATTTTTTTCTGTTGTCAAAAAATGTTCCCAATGAATTGTTTCTTCTACTAGCCTACCAAAATTGATGATGTCACTGAAGTGGGATCGGAAGTTATGGATAATAAATAACAGGGGAACAAACTACCACTTTTGGGGCATCCTGCCATGCTATTTATTGCATTTTTACAGGGTTTTGTTTTTTTCGAGTGTGGTAGGGTTTTTTTGGAAAGGAGAACCAAAAATCGATGCACCACGTCTCTTTTTAAGGCTCCATGGAACAGGTTCTGACAGGCTTTTTTTCCATTTTCGAAAAAGTCCATTTTATAGTACACCCCTACATAAATATACAATATACACATCAACGTAATGTGAGAAAACAAAACAAAAACAAACACCAAAACGTAAAAACTATAGCAGAACATGGATAAAACAATGCTGGTGAGGCAAATTATACCTGTAGAAAAGAAAGCGTTGGATTATAGTGAACGATGAATGACGTCACTAGTCCGCACCCCGGTGGGCCTCTGAGACAACTTCGCCCTGATGAGGGGTGGGCAATATGACCCCCGCTAACTCGAAAACTAAAAGGGCTAGCATGACGTGGAAAAAACGTTCAAATGCTCTCGACAAGAAAGTTTGATGTTACAACAAACTTTTTGTACGGATAATATTGAGGTCACCAGGGTTCATCAATTATACAATTTCAAAGTGTAGAAGTTGGGAACTGTGCTCCAGAAAAATAGGAAAACTACCTCTAGAAACACCCAAATGTATTGGGAACTATGATAGCTAGGACTAAACGTAAAACAAACAATCGAAACAGTCCTGCAAAAAATGCAATAGCCAATGGTGTGCTCAAATTTTAGCTCAGTTTGTTTGTTTATTGAGGCTTTAGGGCGCGTCGACTGCTAAGGTCACTTTGCGCCCATTTTAGCTCAGTTCAATAGTGTTTCTTGTTTATTTTGCATTGGACAGCGTAGTGGCTACGGTTACATGCCGTGGGGAGCGCGCACCCTGTTACAAAGGAAAGTGAAGGCCAGATCAGACTGTGTACATGGAACCCGTCGGTTAATTCATATCTGCCATTCCTGGCATAGCCTAGTATTTTGTTGCGTTCATTCTGATGTCAGGTTCCGACTACATCCATTCTTTCTGCTTTAGTTGCATTGATGAAAGCCTTCGATGTCCGCAGTTTATCATGCCAAATGTATGACTATTTCATTCTAGACAGAATGAAATCAGTTAAATAACTAAAAATAAATAAATTATCGCAAACCCACGGAGCTAAAGGTTCTGGAATGGGAAGGCATCACATGATGCACATGCCACCGTTTATGGAGCATAATGCATTCAGAGGCCGGGTCAGCTCGCCGATCAACTCCGCTAATCAATTCAGATCCGGGAGCACCATGGCCCAATATGGCACGGACCGATTTCACGGTCTAAACACATCGCCATCATAGAATCAGCGCCGGCCGCCGGACACTCACTATTGCAGACTGGCGCCAGACTGGCAGACTGACAGACTGGCTGCTAGACTGACAGACAGACCAAGGATGGCGCAACTGACAAGCTGGCGCGCAGACACATGACGAGACTTGACAGACTGGCGCAGACTGACAAAGGGAACTGACAAGACATGACAAGATCTATGAAACAGACTGACAGACTGACAGACTGACAGACTGACAGACTGACAGACTGACAGACTGACAGACTGGACAGACTGACAGACTGACAAACTGACAGACTGCTACAGACTGACAGACTGACAGACTGACAGACTGACAGACTGCTACAGACTGACAGACTGACAGACTGACGCAACACAAATATACTGACACAAACTGAGTCAGACTGACACATCCTCCAACGCAGCCAGATGCAGACTGACCGACTCTCACAGACTAACGCAGAACAACACAGTCTAACTGTTACAGCCTGTCAGAGTCCGTCGCGCTGTGTAATGCCCACTGTGCGGTAACGCTCGGTAGCCACGCTGTGTCGCGCTATGTAATGCCCACCTGGCGTTAACGACTCGGTAGCCACCGCTGTGTTCGCGCTGTGTAAGCCCACTGTTGCGGGTAACGACCTCGGTAAGCCCACGCTGATGTCGACGCTATGTAATGCCCACTGTGCCTGGTAACGCTCGGTAAGCCACGCTGATGTCGCGCTGTTCCGTATATCGCCCACATTAGCGGTAAACGCTCGGTAGCCACGCTTGTGATCGGCGCTGTTGCTAATGCCCTGGCTGCTGCAGAGGTAAGCGCTCGGTAGCCACGCATTGTGTCGCGCAATGTTTGTATAATGCAAACCTCTGTGCGGCTAACGCCCGGTAAGCCACGCTCCCGCTGTCGCGCTGATGTAATGCCCTCTGTGCAGGTTAAACGCTCGGGTAGCCACGCTGTTGTCGCGCGGGTAGAGTTGTGTAATGCCCTCTGTGCGGTAACGCTCGGTAGCCACGCTGTGTATGTTGCGGCTCCTGATCGTGCCGTCAGTGGGTGCCGTGACATGACGGAGCCCGTGCACCGTGACACCGTGCACCGTGCCCGGGCCCGTGCACCTTGAGACCGGCTACCATGACAGCGGGGCTCTCCGCTACCTGGGGCTACTGGCGCTCTACGCCGGCATCGCGCACTCAAAGTTAAGGAGCAGCGGCACGGCAGTGGCATGCAAATTGCATGACAGGGCGGTTAAATTACAT
>VOPJ01002385.1:0-81033 GCA_014673585.1 Semibalanus balanoides
ATGGGGACTGGGCCCCCCTGTGACGGCCCCCCCCCCCCGACCGAATGCACCTGTCTCGAAAAATGCTGGTAAAAATGCTACGCCCCTGCTTACATTCAATATAAACACACATAGTTATTTGTTTTCTGGCGAGAGAGCAAGGGCGAGGGCGAGGGCGACGGCGACGGCGAGGGCGAGGGCGAGAGCGATAGCGAGAGCGAGAACGAGAGCGAGAGCGAGGGCGAGAGCGATAGCGAGAGCGAGAGCGAGAGCGAGAGCGAGAGCGAGAGCGAGAGCGAGAGCGAGAGCGTAAGCGAGACGAGAGCGAGAGCGAGAGCAGAGCGAGAGCCGAGAGCGAGAGCGGAGCGAGAGCGAGGCGAGAAGCGAAGAGCGGATGAGCGAGAAGCGAAGAGAGAGAGAGAGAGAGAGAGAGAGAGAGAGAGAGAGAGAGAAAGAGAGGGGCACTTCGAAATGTCAATTAGCCAACTATCATTGAGTTATTCGCAAGAGATAGGAAATGGCATCAGCAAGCATTCGCTGGAACGGTTGCAATATAAGTTAAATAATTCATGATAATTAAATATAAAATATAATAATTCAAGACAACGTTGACATAATTGTTTGGGTGGCTACTGGCTAGGTTGTTTGGTGAAATCGGGTGCCGAGCCCCAACTTATTTGTTTTGGCAGTTCTTGTGCAACCACACGTGCGACCTCACATCAATAGCCTGTTCAATAGCCTGTTGCGCACAGACTTGGTTATTGATTCAACTTGTTTTTTGGAACGATTCAATCGTGAGTCATTTTGGAACCTGAATGATTGAATCACCCTTTCGATTCAATATACTTTGATAATTTGATTCTTTCAGATTCAGAGAATTAAAAGCTAGTTTAATTAATTTGCGTTTGATTCAACATTTAGATATCTATGCTGAATTCATGTCGAAATCAATGCGGAGCGAGTTGAAACATACATTGAACATCTATGATCATTACGACATTGTTGCAGTAATAATACTTCAGTATTAATGAATGTAACAACTGGGACTGCGTTGTACCTACTTACACAATTTACCTACCATGTAGGTATGCATAGGCGTAGGAGCCGGGGGGCAGGGGGTAACTATCCCCCAACATTTTTTATTTTTACACATTACGCCTATGGACGTTGCATGGGAAGATTCTACTTCAAAATACATTTCCCCTCCCCAACTTCTAATGAGTTCCTAAGCCCCTGCATGTATGAACACTTGAATCTTATAGTTTCGTTAAATCTTTTGATTCAATCATCCTTGATTCCATGCGAGTCTTGATTCAATCCCGAATCATAGATACAAATATCTGGTAGTGAGTGGATCTTTTTTTTATTCAATACATTTTGATTTAACGATTCCAATCGATTCAATCAGAGCCAAATCAATTACCAGTCTGGTTGCGCATATTTTCTATCCGCCATCAAATCCTTCAAGCAAACATTCATGCTGTATACGATCAATAGCGTATCGGCCTGCACTCACCCCAGTGACCAGGGCTGCACGATGTTCAGTGTCGCGGAACTGTCGCTGGGTCTAGATTCGGACAAGGCATGCCTGGTGCCGTATCTGGACTCCTATCGTAGATACGATAACATCCAGAACCCACGACGTGCTTAGCCATAACAAACATATGCATTTAATTGAAATGGGCACGCGGTGCGTGTTTCCTGCATGACTGTGTAAAAATCAGGACGTGATTATGTCATAATTGGACCTCCCAGTCACAGAAGGAATTAGAACTGTACGTGTGCAGTGTATGGTTTTCAACTTTGTCTCTTTGTCTTTTACAAGAAGTTGTGTTTATTGTTGACAATCTCGAATGAAATTAGCATCTCACGAAATGAAGTTTCGATGATTGCCTAACAAAGCACGCGCAGTGAACGGTTGTGGAAGTGAGATGATGATAACAGAATAACGTTATATAACAATGTTTATGTTTTAAGTTACCAGGACAAAATGCGACATCGCTGTTTTGAACTACACATCATCCAAAACATTTTCTCCAATAATTCTGCAAACTGCATAGACATCAATCATCCCCATCTAAGCAAACATGCGGCGGTATCTTCAAGCTTAGTTTACTGTGACACATCGTTTACATTAGAGTTGTACCGGAAATCTTGATGCGAGAAAACTACAACTTCGCCGATATCGGATTCGATTGGAGTTCGAATTTCCTTCCTCGAATGATGATGTCGTTTATTTACTCAACATTCTGTGATATTCAGTTTAATTTTCAAATACATTATTGCAGTCAGCAGTGCGATGCTTTAAGCTTAATATGTGAGATTTCAGAAACAGGATGACATAACACTCATCGATTCTGCTGTGCCTGTGTTCAAGATATCAAACCCGCCTGTCACTACCCAGTGGTGTCTGCAATGTCCTTGGCACCGCGTCCTTGCATACCACATTCCACAGCTAACTATGCGAGTCATCCCAGTCTGCCATGCGAGTCATCCCAGTCTGCCAGACTATCCAGACACAGACTGTCATCGGAGGCGAGGCATTCTCTGCCGGCGGTTAGACTCAGGTCTGCTGCGCTGCGCTGGCCAGTAGAGGTCAGTAGAGGTCAGTAGAGGTCATACCACACCAATCATCGTCATCGTCATCGCCTGCAACGCTAGCCTGAAGTCAGAAGTCCTCCTGTACTCTGCTCGCCACCTCAGCGCTCTCTGCACCTCTGGCCTAAGGTCAGAGGTCAACATACCCTGAGTGACTCCGGGCTCTTGCACCTCTGCTAAAAGGTCAGAGGGTCAACTACCCTGATTTGTGACTCGCACTCTCTGCACTCTGGCCTAAGGTCAGCGGTCAAATACCCTATTGTGACCTCGGTGCTCTCTGCACCTCTGGTCTAAGGTCAGAGGTCAACATACCCTGATTGTGACCTCGGCGCTCTCTGCACCTCTGGCCTAAGGTCAGAGGTCAACATACCCTGATTGTGACCTCGGTGCTCTCTGCACCTCTGGCCTAAGGTCAGAGGTCAACATACCCTGATTGTGACCTCGGCACTCTCTGCACCTCTGGCCTAAGGTCAGAGGTCAACATACCCTGATTGTGACCTCGGTGCTCTCTGCACCTCTGGCTAAGGTCATGAAGTCACCCCAAATCCCTGATTGTAGACCGTTTCGGTGCTCTCTGGCACCTCTGGTCCTAATAAGAGGTCCAACATACCCTGATTTGACCTCGGTGGCTCCTGCACTCGTCTAAGGTAGAGGTAACATACCCCTGAATTGTGACCTGGCGCATCTCTGCACTCTGGCTAAAGGCAGAGGTCAACTACCTGATTGTTCCCTCGGCGCCTCTCTGCACTTGGTCTCCAGGTCAGAGGTCAACATCCTGATTTGTGACCTCGCACTCTATGCACCGTCTGGCCTAAGGCAGAGGTCACATACCCTGATTGTGACTCGGCGCTCTCTGGCACCTCTGGCCTACAGGTGAGGTCAACTAACCCTGATTGTGACCTCGCACCCTTCTGCACTCTGGCCTAAGGTCAGAGGTCCAACATAGCCCTGATTGTGACCTCGGGTGCTCTTGCACCCTGGTCTTAAGGTCAGAGTAACATACCTGATTGTGACTTCGGTGCTCTGTGCACCTCTGGCCTAAGGTCAGAGGTCAACATACCCTGATTGTGACCTCGGCGCTCTCTGCCCGGTCAGAGGTCCTCCTAACCTGATCGTGACCTGAGCCTCCTAACGCCGCTGATTTGAGCTCGGCGCAGCTCGGAGTCGGCCACATCCCACTCGCCCGACCTTCCGAAAGGCCTGTTCACTGTGGACCTGTTCACTGTGTAGAGCCCAGCCGGCGGCGTCCCGTCATGTGTCGCTCGACTGTACCTCAGACTCTGCAGACACCAATACATCACGTCAAATTTGTGCGCCGTCCGACCTGACTGGGTCCTGGCTCGCCCGAGCTGCGGCAATGCTGCGTCAGCGAGCTGCGGCCGCGGGTGTCGGTGGAGCGATGGCGGTGGTAAAGCGATGGTAGAGCGATGGTGGAACGATGGCGGAGCGATGAACAATGACTGAACGTACCTAACACCTATAGATTAGAAGTGCAGCACTATGCCGCTGTGTTCAGCTATAATTAATTGAGATGAGCTAAGTTATTTAAGGTCAGATAATCTCAGCTGAGTCCAGCCGAGATCAGCTCAGGCCAGCTGAGGTCAGCTGAGTTCAGCCAAGGTCCAAAAATATCATCTGAGGTCAGCTTAGGTCAGGTTAGGTTGACTGAAGTCAACTTAGGTCAGTTAGGTTAACTGAGTATCTTTCAGCTGAGGTCATCGTTACTGTCCTAGTCTGAGGTCATCTGAGGTAGCTGAGATCCTACTGAGGTCCACCGAAGTCTTATCATTCCATATGGGGTCAGCTAGATCAGGTTAGATTAACTGAGGTCAACTTAGGTTCAGGTTTAGGTTAACTGAGGTCATATCTTATGTCCAGCTGAGGTCATCTTATGTCACTGAGGTCTCTAAGTCGCTGAGTCCTACTGAGTCAGCCGCAGTCTATCAGTTCCATCTGAGGTCAGCTTAGATCAGGTTAGGTTAACTGAGGTCAACTTAGGTCAGTTTAGGTTAACTGAGGTCATATCATGTCAGCTGAGGTCATCTGAGGTTATCTGAGGTCAGCCAGGGTCAGGTTAGGTTAACTGAGGTCTACTGAGGTCAACTCAGCTCAACTGAGGTCAGCTGAGGTCATACAGGGACAGCTGAGGTCGTCTGGGTTTATCTGAGGCGCTGTTGCCAGTGTCGCCTGGTAAGCCATGGCTGTGACAGCTCACCTGAGGTCAGCTGAGGTCATACAGGGACAGCTGAGGTCGTCTGGGTTTATCTGAGGCGCTGTTGCCAGTGTCGCATGGTAAGCCACGGCTGTGACAGCTCTACTGAGGGCCGTCTCGCCGTCTGTGTCTGTCTCTGTGTTATACATACTCGGGTGGCGGTAGTACACGGCCGAACAGCATGCGGCCTCCACTGCCGACCACGGCCGTCCGTCAGCCTTATTCGGCTCTATCTGTGACAGCCATCTGCTTCTATCCCGCGATTTATGGACGATTTTGCGCGGTGACTACGTGCGACTCGGATACACCAGCTACGTCTGGGGTGGCCGGCGCGCGCGGGGGATCAGCCGGCCCTGTTTACGGAGCGCCGCCGGCGGGTCAGGAGTGCGGTGATGGACGGCTGGAGTGCCAGGAATGGCCCGGCGGCGGCTCTTCACCCACAGACCTCCATAGATCACGGCCGAGGGCAGGGGCGTGATTTCCGTGTAGCGCTCTTAGTAACCACTGCCCGCCACTGCTTGGTATGGTTCGGAGTCCGCAGTGTTTCTCGGCTATGGCCACTTAATGTTTCGATCGAATGTCGCTGATGGCGCCGCTGCCGATAGCAGGGCTTACCTTGTTTGGCCGTGCACCCAGCAGCAGACCAGGCTGTGTTGACCACGGTACCTTTCATGGGTGGAGCTTTTCAGAGCAAGTTGGTGGGACACAATATAATATTGGGCGGCTGTTTTGCATGGTTGAGGTGAAAAATTAACATTTTAACACCAATAAACTGTCATGTCTTCCAAAGTTGATGGGACAGAACACGTAGATGGTCGGGCCAAAATCAAAGTTGATGGGGCAGTGGCCCCAGCATCTGAATAGGAAACTCCACCCGTGGTACCCAGTACCTACACATCAAGTCGGCGGCGGCCGGCCGACACCGGTTAAGCTGTACCGCCGCCACCGGTTAAGCTGTACCGCCGCCACAGATAGCCAAATTTGTACCTAGCTTTGCAGGCCGGCTTAGCAGCGCGCAGCCTGATTTCGCGTCGAGGGTCTCTCTTGACCTTTTAGGCGTGCAAAGGCAGTGTTGGGTGGGTCCGTGCTGCGATCGGATGCATCGCGGCCATACAAGGAGCGAGTTCGCTGATCCTGAGCGGGCCACGCGATGCTCTGTTTACCGCCGAGCAATCGGCCGCTAAATTCGAACACCGAACACCGCTGCTCGGTTCTGGTTATAGACACGGGAAGCGGTGTTGGGTGTTTGGATCGGTTCGGTCGCACTAACAGCTACACCGTTTGGTATGCGGCGGAATGTGTTAGTGGAGACGGCGGATGGGAAGCAGTGGCCTGCGGTTGGCCGGGCTCCGCCCACCGGTTTTCAGAAAACCGCCAAACATCGCATCTCCACACCGCGGTAGAGAGGCGTCATGGCTCACGCCCAGGACTCGCTCACGGCCTACATGCCTCCCCGGGCTCGTGGCGTATTTTGTCCCACATCCGGCAGCTCGAGCCTCGATGGTATATTCCGCCACTTGATGGCTTGAACCAAACACCTGATTTTACCAAACCGCCTCCACTCCCGTCGGCCAGAACGAATGGGAATGTTCCCCCTGCGTCACCACTTGCTTCCTTTCTTCCGTCCAAAGTCCAGATCTTGACGCAGTGATGTCCACCAATAAATTGGACTGTCGATTGTCGAACTCATCCTCTGCAGCCAAGCCCCATGATCTGGTCGATGGCCCCTCCTTGTGAATCTCTCACGTCACCCCGCCTACGCAGCGACCTTCAGCTGGTCGCCCTGCCCTTCCCGGGGTCAGTCACTCGGCTCTTTTCTCTCGCTGAGTCAGCCCCCTCCAGAGCGGTGACGGACCCAGCTGACTGGCGGCGATGGTGCCGCCCTGACACTAATTGTGACGCTCTGACCCGCCACGTCATGTAAGCCGATCCTCGCGACCTTATGTCACTAGCCCTCCGATGGGTAAATATTGTGGTTGGGTGGTGGTGCGATTTGTCAGCGCTGCTGATACGATCGCCACTGGTTGACGCGGCCGCTGTATTCTCGGAGTGGATTATTTACAACGTTGGCGCTCTTTTGGCACACCCTCGGACGGATGTTGTTATTATGACCAGTTGTGAACGTAACGAGCTAAATGGAGCCGGCTCGAACACAAGCCAGACACCGTCTGAGGTCAGACACACCTCAGTTAAACCTCGGACAGGGCGGCTGGCGGGATGGTGAGGGGCCACTCCGGCAGCTGTACTCGCTGGAGCTTCACGCGGCTGTTGCGTGTGTTGTGAGGAGAGCTGCGGCTGTTGTCGGTGTGTGATGAGAGCCGCGTCTGTTGCCGGTGGTTGGTTTGAAGCTGCGGCTGTTTCGGTGGTGTGATGAGAGCCGGTGTTGCGGTGGTGTTGAGAGTGCGGGCTGTTGCCGGTGGTGTGATGAGAGCATGCGCTTGTGCCGGTGGATTGATTGAGAGCCGCGGCTGTTGCGGTGGGTTGTGATGCAGAGCCGCGCTGTTGCCGGTGGTTGTGTGAGACCGCGGCTGTTGCCGTGTGTGATGGAGAGCCGCGGCTGTTGCCGGTGGTGTGATGAAGCCACCGGCTGCTATGCCGGGTGTGATGAGAAGCCCGCTGTTGCCGGTAGGTGGAGGAGAGCCGCGGCTGTTGCCGGTGTGTGATGAGAGCCGCGGCTGTTGCGGTGGTGGATGAGACGCCGCGGCTTTGCCGTGTGTGATGAGAGCCGCGCTGTCTGCCGGTGGTAGTTGATTGAGAGCCGCGGCTGTTTGGCGGTGTTGGTGAGAAAGCGCGGCTCGTGCCGGTGGTGTGATGAGAGCGCCTGTCGCGGTGGTGTGATGTGAGTCCGCGGCTGTTGCGGTCGGTGTGGTGAGAGAGCGCGGCTGTTGCCGGTGGTGTGTTGAGGCCGCGCTGTTCCGTGCTGTGATGAGAGCCCGGCTGTTGCCGGTTGGTGTGATGAGAGCCACGGCTTGTTGCGGTGGTGTGAGGGAGCCGCGGACTGTGCGGTAGTGTGATGAGAGCCGCTGCTGTTGCACGGTGGTGTGGGAGAGCCGCTGTTGCCGGTGTGTGGGGGGCGGCGGCGGGGGGGCCGCTGAGAAGCCGCGGCTGTTGCCGGGTTGTGTGAGGAGGGCGCTAGCTTTGCGGTGGTGTAGAAGACCCGGCTGTTCGCCGGTGGTGTGAGGAGGCCGCGGCTGTTGCCGTGTGGTGTGAGCGAAGAGCGCGGTTTTGCGGTGGTGTGAGGAGAGCTGCGGTGCTTGCGGTGGTGTGAGGAGATGACGCGGCTGTGCCGGTTGGGTTAGGAAGCCGGCGGCTGTTGCCGGTGTTGGGAGAGCCTGGCTGTTGCCAGGTGGGTTGAGGAGAGACGCGGCTGTGCCAGGTGGTGGTGAGCGAGAGCCGGCTGTTGCGTGGTGTGGATGTGAGCCGCCGGCTGTTGCCGGTTGTGTGAATGAGACCGCGGGCTGTTTGCCGGTGGTTGAGGGAGCCGCGGCTGTTGCCGGTGGTGTGAGGAGAGCCCGGCTGTTTGCGGTGGTAGTGATGAAGAGCCGCGTGTTGCGTGGTGTAAGTGAGGCCGCGTTATACTTGTTTGCCGGTGGTGATGAGAGGCACTTCCGCAGCACCGTGACCTCACCGCTGACGTCACTCCTCAGAACGCCAGCGATGAGAGGCGCGTGGAGCACCCACGTCCCACAGGCCCGGATTTTAGTGTCGGCTGGCTCGGAGGAGCTCTCGTACCTCTAACTAAAGAGACATGAAGACGGTCACCTCCGTCAGGCCTCCACGCACAGTGCACAGGCACTGCTCGCTACTGATCCAAACGAACCGGTTGCTCTAATTAGTTAGTTAGTCGAATAGTTAGCATGGATGGCCTTGTGTTCAGATTGTAGTACGAAGCAGATCGTGTCGCCCATAACCAGAACCGCTACCCCGTCATGCTTTTTGTGTTCAACAGATCAATGTCACATAAGGCGTTATGCTAAACAGGATCGCATAGAGATCATATATGTGCCGCACAAATTCACAACGCTGCGACGCGGCTGCTCCGTCCCAGGTTGACCGTCTTTTGGCCGGTTGCCAATAGAGCTCAGGTGTTGATCGGGCCACAACAGGTCACTTCCCCTGACTCGAGCCCGACGATACTGGTGTGCGAGCTCACCATCTTATTCTCCTAGCCAGGGGTCTGTCTGGCCGAGGGTGACCTGACCTCTGACTCCTTCTGGCCGGTTGCCCAGGGCTGGAGGATGGAGCAGGCGTTCGTGTGGTGCGCAGCAAGCGTTCATGGCTGCAGCCCGGGGGAAGGTTAGCACCAAGCTCTTCAGATATGTAAATGCAGTGACGTCATCTCGATCCCCGATCTCTCGCAGATCAGGTCACTTTATGGCCTTGTAATTGTGATTGCCGAATTGTAGACACCTGTGTCTTGACTCTTGAGAAAGAGCTAACAAAATATAAACACTAACAGTGTCCTTAATAACACGCATTGGTGATACTTAAACAGTAAACTGTTTAGCTATACTGTTAACGAATACGTTAAAGGCGAAGATAAAATATATTTCTAGCGTAAATAAAGGTTAATAAGTGCACTCCATTGAAACGAGCTATTTTGACGCGGATTGACAGATAGACTTGAAGCCGGTTAGTATGTTGGTACAACGTGCCAGGATATCAGGGCGTGTTATAAGTGCTATGTGTGTATAGATACGTGTCTGAAGGTGACAGAACCAGTTTGGACACCTTCTTGGGCGTGACAAATGCCAGTCGATTACACAGATGAGTGGAACCACAGTAACATGCGATAGCGTTAAAAGGCACGGATGGGTGTTAAATCAAACAGTGTTCGAAGCTTATCGTAGGCTCGCATTACAACCTTTAAAATGTTGCAGTGAATTTGTCACGCACGAGAACTGTCACGATAGCTTTACCATCACAGGGAACAACTATGTTCCAGCTGAGTCATGAGGCGAGCAGATCGCTAAAATCTGGACTTATCGCGATATATACAGAGTAGTGGTGTCATTTTTCAAAAAATTCCTGACCAAAACCAATCCAATACCAAACAGGAGTCATTTTGGTTGTCCAAATATTGACCGATTTTGGTTGAGGCCAAAAATGTTAAAGATTTGACCGATTTTTTAATAGTATACTTATTTAAACAAGATTAAGCTGACCGAAAAGTGTCCAACAATTTATAAGCCCGACCGACCGATTACCGAATCGGTCACACAATTTTTTCGGTAACCAAAATTTTGGTTACCGATTGACACCACTAATACAGAGATATTTCATTATATACTGAGCCATGATATCGAATGATGGCTAGTTACACTTCGTTATGATTGGTTATATAATTAACGGCATAACCTTATCTTCACGTGGAGTGCAAGACAAAAAATACGTGTCTGATAGTTTGGCCACGGTCCAGCCCATGCCCCTTTGATCTGTTTCTGTTTGAGGTCCCTGTAGCATACTGCAGATCATCTCAATCGGAAAATACTCCAATTCACCATGTTGAGGTGAGCGAATCGCTGGTTACATTATACTCCACCAGTCCACTGAGTTACATTATACTCTGCACCAGTCCACTGAGTTACATGCGGTGCGTTGTTAATACAGGTCTGACAACTGCTTTGAGCGCAGAGTTTTACAGGTCTGACAACTGCTTTGAGCGCAGAGTTTAACTTACATACATACTTCACCACAACCTATGGTTTATGCGAGCAGCGAGGATAATCGAAGATGAGTTGAAAAGTGCATTGAAGTCAATGCAACTCGGAAATGCTTTCGGCGAATTTACAGATGACCGGTGGCGCAACATCAGCTCATGGACTAGAGTCTAGACTCGTGCGGGTTCGAATATTACGATACTGGAGGATTTATAACACGTAAATCGATAGTAATTTCGCAAGTGCTTGCATGTTAACGCAGACTGGATTAGTGAAATACAGGTATTAAGAAATACTTTGGATTTATTTAGATAACTATACAATAATCGAACAGCTAAAAGTAGATAAGTCAGGCATATTTCACTTAAAGCAGATTTTAAGCGCTTTGGCTTAGTCTTGAAATGGGTATACGTATATGGTTGCATTGTAAAAGCAAATTATTCACAGTCCCATTGGACTGGTCAGATGTTCCTTAAAATTCGGCGTTTCGGGTTATCAGCCCAAGTCGTACTTAAAACAGACCGGCTACGGATGCAATTGAACCTAAGGTCACGGTCTGTGACTACGGTAACCCGGAAGTCACGGATCATGGCCGACCTAAGACCGGTATTATCGGTCGTGTGATCATGATACAGCCGATGCCGTATCATGGTACAGCCGAGAGGCGGCAGATATGGCCGTATTCCTCACCGATGACATCTCCCTCTCTCTCCAACCACCCCTCTCCACGCGACATCTCCCTCTTCGGCCGTCTAATGAAACCTCCATCCCTCCTTCCAGTCGTCTAGTGACGAAACGTAAATAACTCTACGTCACTCCTCCCTCCTTACGAAGGGAGGTGTCCCTTCAACACTCTGGGGACTTCTCCCTCCCTCCCTTCCTCCCTCTAACACTCTGGTGACACCTCCCTTCCTCCCTCGAGCCGTCTGGTGGCACAAACAGGTCTCCCCCTCGAGCCGTGACACGACCCTTTCTCCGCCGAGCCTCTGGACACGGTCTGTCTGAGCGGTTCGTTTGAGACAAAAAGGAATGCCTGCCGATGTAGGTATGTGTGGCTTTGTCTCCACCGGAAGGACGACTGCCGAAAACAGACACGTATCCGGGATTAGTGGCGCTGGTCTGCAGACGACTGAAGAGCGGCGAGCCAGGGAGAGGACTAACGAGCCAGGGGGAGAACCTGACGACTCGGAGCCAGGGAGAGGACAGTGACAAGCCAGGGAGAGGACTGACGAGCTGGGGAGAGGAAGATGACGAGCCACGGTGACGACTGACGAGTTAGAAAATGGCAGGGAGAGGACGGTGACGAGTCAGTGATAAGACAGTGACGAGCCAGGGAAAGGACAGCGATGAGCCAGGGAGAGGAGTGACGAGCCAGGGAGAGGACTAACGAGCCAGGGAGAGGACTGACGAGTCAGGGAGAGGACTGACGAGCTAGGGAGAGGACGATGACGAGCCACGGTGACGACTGACGAGTTAGAAAATGGCACCAGCAGATTCAGAACAGCAAAAAAGATTGGTGCCCCATTCACCCCAAAACAAAGCAAACAAAAATATCTACAAATTCTGACACCGTCCCAAAAACTCATCGGGCTTCGCTTGCTAGTTGCTTGTGCATTGTGAACTTATCTAAAACAAACTGGCTTTTTGTAAAAGTTGCGTAGAGCTTCTTTAAAACGGCAACTGTGTCAACTTTTGTCCGATTAAGTCGTTTTGGGGTTATAGCCCCGATCTCCCCTATGGGTGCGCCGCTGGGAGAGGACGACATCGACTGACGAGCCAGGAGAGACTGACGTAACTGACGTAACTGACGTGCGTAGTGACGGGCGTGACGCACGCATCACTAATCACGCACGCATGCTGATATTATGCGCGCAGTATGTTAGTCAGATCGAGCGACACTAGAGACGTGACAATTAGCATTAACATAAGCTGCGCCGCGCGCGCCGGGCTCCGAAGGCTGAGCGCGCGGCGGCGGCGGCGGCGGCGGCGGCGGCGGTGGTGGTACGGCCGTGGCGCGGCCCGGCTCGCTTCAGTTGAGTGCGCGGCCTCGCGGTGGAAGGAGGTGAGGTGCGGCGCGTCCGGAACATGTGCGCTCGGACGAACGGTGGCAGCACACCGACCCGCCTCGGAGCCAGCCGCTGACGCGACCAAAGGCGAAGACCACCGACCCGTCCCGGAGCAGGGAACGACCTAAGACGGACCGTCCAGAGCAGGGAGCCGTCTTATAACAGGACGACAGGCATCCTGTTGAACATCAACATCAGTCAGTCCGGAGTAATGGGGAACGGAAAGGTGTGGTGACGAGCCCGCGGTGCGTTTCTGTTCCAAATAATCCATTTTCATGTGAGGTTGTTGCGTGTGGTTTCGTTTTTCAGCGGACTTTTAGTAAGAAGTGTGACTGATTGCCCAAATCTGCTGGCTAGAGAGTGATCCGCTGTTCCAAGCTGGTGGTTTTCAGCGCCGGCTGCGTCAGACGCTTTATAGTTGTCAGTCATCAGGAGCGAAGCACCTCGGAAGAAAAATACTAACGGTTTAAATGCCGGACTGATATGACCATTTGTTCTCCGTACGAGATACGAGATGTATTGCTTTGAATGACAGAGCCAAAAATAGTGGAATAAACATACATGTGATAGTTTGCCTTAACTTCCTTATCATGGGGAATTAATGTTAATCTTCGCTTAAATTATTTGGTATAATATAATACAAAAATGGGGTTAATTATCAGCCCAGCGCGCCGCAGCCGCTAACAGTGTGACGCACCGTGCAGGAATGGAGCAGCTGCTGCACGAAACTAACTGTTTGAAGAATAGCCGATTATACCACTTGTGTCTGGGCATCATGTATGTACGAGAATAAGCCACCATGGGATCTTACTTTGATTCCATCAATGACCTCATCAAACACGTTCAAACGATGTTTATTTGAACACAATTTGTGCATTGTAGCTCATTCAGATGAATCATCACTTTCATTCGGTTCACTCCAGAACGTAAACAAAGTCAGAAACAAGTGGCATTACCAGCCATTCTCCAAACAGCGGGCTTCACGGCCAGCCGACTGGTCCATTCCTGCCCGGTGTGTCACACTGCTGGCCCGGCGGCATACCCAGCCTCCGGGAGTTGATTCAGCCGCGGGGGGTTATACATCAGTCACTCGGTTACAACCGATGAAGATAGGAACCACGCCCGGCCCGTCCGCTACACGTGTTGACCCTCCGAGAGGGGGTAATGATTTGTGGCAGAGGCATCCCAGCCGAGCAGCCGAGCAGCCGAGCTGTGTGTGACTGGACGTTCAGGAATGGAGGCTCAGTCGAGGCAGTCTTCGTCCAAAGACGAGCTAACCTGCTGCAGTTTTCCAGTTAACATGTTCCAAATCCGTGTCGTCATGCTGCTGCTTCTGTTCCCCAGCTGGGTTAATCCTTTAATCACGCACTGCTCGCATGCCGCGACCTTTGTGCAACTGCAGCTCCAGCAGACGTGCAGTATTGCACACCCGGCCGGAAGGCCCCGAGCAGGTGTGAACTGACCCTGACTGCACTTCAGTAACTCCGTCCTCCACCCCCTCCCGGCCCCCTCCCGGCCCCGTTCAGCTCACATCCGGTCATTATCAATGGCAAACAGCGCCCTCTTGGGGCGGCGCCGGCTGGGCGCGGCCAACAAAGCTGTCAGCATTGCAGCACGCCGCCTGCCTTTCTCCGTGTTCGTGTTGAACTGGGTCTGAGGCTGCGATCCTGGCGGAGATACGGGCCCGTTTCGGTGTGGTGGGGGCAGACTGAGGTCTGAGTCAGAGTCCGACGCCCCTGCCTCCCTCGCTGCCCTCTCACTCCCCTGTCCGTCTCTGGTGGTCCGGAGAACCGGCTCCCCCAGCGCCAAACAAAACCCAACAGCACCCCGCCGCGCCCACCAACACCCACATAGCACCCAGTCACACTCAGCGGCACCCAGCGGCACCCAGTGGCATCCCAGTGGCACCCAGCGGCACCCAGTGGCATCCCAGCGGCACCCAGTGGCACCCAGTGGGCACCCAGCGGCACCCAGCGGCACCCAGTGGCACCCAGCGGCACCCAGCGGCACCTCACAGCACCCCTCCGCGCGGCTTCTGTCCGCCCTGTCGGCGCCACTTACCGCTCCGACAGGCCAGACCGTCACCTGTCAGTCACAGGGGCTCCTTACAGACCAGACTCTCATCTGTCCGTCACAGGGGCTCCGACAAACCGGCCACAGCAGGCTTGTTACGTCACGCCGGTTATCAGCCGTCCGCCCACCCGATCAGCGCACAAGCGGCCGTAATTGCAACTATGCGACGTGGCGCAACTGTCTGACGGACGGACGGAAGACGGACAGGCTTTACGGCCGGAACGGCGGCGGTGAGGACGATGGGCTAAGTCAGACAGTCTTTCTGATTCGGGATTGTTTGAAAGCTTGTTAACTGAAAGGTGTGATGGCCACGTATACAATCTGTTTAGCTTTGCACTAGTCCACTTCACATTAGCGTCCAAAACCCAGTGACGTTGGTGCAAAGACGCTTAAAGCTTCTGTTGCGCGTTATGTGTCTTTAATATAGCCATATCACTACTATTGGCAATTGGCATGGCGGCGGTCACGGCGCAGAGAAGCGGCTCTAAGTGTGAGGTCTCGGCGCGCTCTTCAGCCCTGTCTCGTTTTGTAGACCGTCATAGTATAAACTACGCGCAGTTCTCTTTGTAGAGCGCGCGGTGTGACTGCCGCTACAGACCTCTTATGTGATGAAGCGTGTACGTCAGTCAAGTGCGGCCGCGTCAGCGAGCGTTGCAGCCACCGCTGAGCTGAGGCCAGTCGTCACCGTGCAGCCCCCCATCACACCGCCCACGCCCCGGATGGCGGCTCGGCGCTGAAATCACGTACAGCTCGCAGACGCGCCCTTTGCTCCGGCTCGGCTTTTGTTTCGCTCCGTCTGTCCGACTCTCAGCGCCGTCTGCCGTCATCGGAGGTGCCGTCATCGCGCGAGGATGCCGTCACGGTGCGTCAGCAGGCGGCGTCTGGTTCGTCACGGTCCCGGTCACGACTGGCGCTGGGGCTACTCCCCCGGCCGGCCAGAGTCACGGCCCCGCGGTCTCTTCACACGGTTGATGTCCACAGGGCTACCCCAGTCAGCCTCCTTCAGCTTACTGAACGGTCCGGCTCAAGATTACTCGGTCCGGTTCCCTCTGCAGTATTAGCCGAACTTTGGCCACTGCACGACAACCGGATTGCGTGGTGTTTATTGGGCCGGATGAGCCGCTCCAAACGGCCGATCGGTCGGTACGGTCGTGGACGTTTGAACGCGACAAAGAGGCCAGTGTGTGTGCCCGCCCTCGGGTGCGCGGTGCAGGATCCCGCCCGGACGCCGTCCGTCGTCCGATCTGCAATGGGATCACCGCGCCACCCGCAGAGCGTCCAACTGCTAAACAGTCTGCCTACACCGGCTCCGAGCCAAACAATGGGCCGGTAGCTGGGAACGGACGCGGCTGAGCCGGCCCTGCACGCCTCTCACACCGTCCGCTCTCGGCACACCTCACGGCTCACACTGCCGGCGCAGCTATCGGCGCACCGCTGCGCTCTGCACCGCGGGCTGGGTCACGGCGGGATGACCCGTGCGCACGACTGTCAGGTCATGTTCCGCCTCATTAGCTGGGTTCTCCCGTATGGGTCTCTCAGCGGCGCTCCTGCTGCGCGGAGAGAGATCCTGACCCTGGTCCCTGACGCATCTGCTGGGTGTTAGCGGCGACGCTGCCGTGAGGAGCGACCCTGACCCTGCCCCTGCCGCAGCTACCGGAGTCAGACTGAGCCGGCAGGGCGGCGTACCCTCCGCTGCCATCGTCTCGTCAAATTTGACTCATGGGCGGATGTGCTGCGGCAGGAGCTGTCTCACCGCGGTGCCGCCCCTCCTTTGAACCCTAACCAGCATCCTTGAGCGACTGAAAGGTGCACCTGTCCGGCCTGATGAGTGTGGTGCGACTTAGCGCCGGTTTGTTGTTGATTTAGGAAGTCAGACGTAAAGCGTTCGCCGAACCGCAGCCGCCGCCGCCGCCGCCATCCCACCGCCGCCGCCCGGCCGCCTACGAAGGTCAGACTGGCTTTGTCGCTCGCTCGGCGATTGTTTGCGAACGGCGGTGGATGCGGCGGTCGGCGCGGCGGGTGGTGAGGCGTCTCTGCAACGCTCCGGCTCGCCTTTCTCTGGTTTTCCTCGTCTGCGCGTCGCGGCAGGCTCGGTGGACAACACGCGGAGCACGGATGAAGCGGTGTGGCGTGCTTACTGTTTACCCAGGGATTCACCGCCGCCGCCGCCGCCGCCGCCGCCGCCGCCGCTGCTGCCGCTGACGTGGTAACATAACACAATATCTGATGTTACCCACGTGACGTCGTTGTGCAGGGCACGCGGCAGAGACAAACGCCGCCTGTCGGCAGCGGCGGCCGGAGACAATGGCGTGAGATGTGTGTCTCTCCGTCTCCCGCGGCTGCAGCGCTCCACTGCCGAGCTGCTTTCTCAGCGCGGCCGAGCCTGTCTAACGACGGGACGCATCACACGGCGTCACACGGCGTCACACGGCGTCACACGGCGTCACACGGCGTCACACGGCGTCACACGGCGTTATACGGCGTTATACGCCGGCAGGGAATGTGAAGAGTGTTGGCAATACGGTGACGTGCGTGTGTGTGACCGTGACGCGGTGACTGACTGTCATGTGAGACGCAGTGGCATCACATGCGCTGTGCAGGCAGTGCAGCTTCCTCAGGACATTCCGGGGAGTCGCGCGACTCCAGGACATTCCGTAGACTCGTGTGACTCTGGTGGCCTTCCTCTGTGACTCTGGTGACATTCCAGAGACTCGTGTCACTCTGGTAGCATTCCTTTGTTGCTCGTGTGTTTCGTTTTAATTTGACGCGTGTGTCAAGTACCCTCTTTTGGTCACGCGACTCGCGGACTAGTTTTGGTTGTTATGCTGGGCGACCAGTCTAATCATTTCAAAACCAGCTTTAGCACTTAATTGAAGCGCATACTTTCTCTTTTATCGCATTATTGTGGTCGAGGAGAATGGACAATTTATTAAAAAGGTTATTTATATTCCTATATACGGACTCCTAATAAAGCCAAGTTGCTGTTATAGGGATTTTACTGCGTTGCGACAACGATCAGACGCCGGAGGGAACGCTCGTTCTGCTCCAAGGCGAAGTAGCGGCGAAACAACACCTTATACAGGCGGGGATCCACCGAGTAATCGAACCCCGATCACTGCACAGGAGGCAATGATCAATGATCATTGATTCAATCCCTGCACCAGTTAACTGCCTTGAAAACAAGGAAAGAGAGCATGCGCAGCACCGCCGTGTGGTCCATCGTGTTTACGCCGAGTGTCGGAGTGCAGCACACTAGGTACTGTCGCAGTCAGCAGACCAGACTGCAGTCTACGACTGTAGTCAACTGTCCCAGTCAGTCAGCTGAACCCCGACAGTAGACAGACATCAGCTCTAAGCCGAGCACCGTCCTCCCACGCCAACGGGAGCTAAAAAGCCGGATGTCATCAATGTCGCTCACCGAGAGAGCTCGTTTGCCGCAGATGGAAGCTCGAGAGCTTTCACCTCTTCATTGCCCCGACTGCGGACTGGAACGGGCCGCTGTGGAGCGCGTGGGCGGCTCCAAAGTGGCGGCTCCATGCCAGGCAACAATGCAGGGTACGGTGTCGGTGTGCTGCCGGGACGCATTGTTTGTGATGGATGGAGGGAAGAGTGGGTGCAATCGGTCCCGCGGCATCTGACTAACTGAACACCAAGTATCAGCCTGTCAGACAAACTAACCTCACGATCCAAACACTTATGAATAGTCAATTCCAGCGGTGGGCAAGGTTCCGCTAAACCGCTAACCACTAATTAGCGGAAATAACTTTTCGTTTAGCGAATTAGGGTTTTCACTAACTTTGGAAACCATTAGCAAATCAATAAATTTCCACTAAATTTAGCTCCGCTAAATTTAAGTCCGCTAGCAAACAACTTTTGGTTTTAATTAAGCCGTGCTCAGGTGTAAGAGTGGGGAGAGGGGAGGTAAGAAAGAGGGAATAACAGGGACGGAGTACCCTCTCGTCTCTTTTTAAATTATTTGAATTAATAAACAAATAATTTATTTGTTCATCTAATTAATGATTTGTGTACACCTTGATCATCATATGATCTTGGCATCCATTACCTTTTTGGAAAGCTCTATGTCTATACTACAACATTACAATTGCAGCTCTCATAGGCTTGTTTTTAAGGGTTTTAGAGCAAAAACAAATCATAATTCATAAGATAAAAGTTAGTGATTAGCGGTTAGCGTTATCTTCCGACAATTTTGTGAGCGGTTTAGCGGTTTAGCGTTAGCGGAAGTTAGTTTTCCCGTTAGGGGATTAGCGGTTAGTGCAGCTAACTTTTGGGCTGTCTGTGCCCACCACTGCTCAATTTAGTTCAAACATTTATGTTTAAACTAAAGAAAATATATTTTATAAACACGAAATTGCAGCCCAACGAAAATATAAATGGGGGATTCGCCCAACAGCAACAGCTTAAATCAAAGCGCCTCTCCCATGGAACTAAACCGTAACTAGGAATGACAATTATTATAATACCATACAAATTGCGTAACAGAAATGATGCACAGGAAAATAACAATGAAAACAAGGACCAGAAGTGCCGAACCCGCCAACAGTCCGCCCAGCAACCGTCAGCATTCAACAAAGAGATAGCCCCGGCGCCGGGCAGCCGAGGTCAGGTCAGCAAGTGGATGTGACGTGCTGGGGTGGGGAGGACCGGAGGTTAACCGACGTGTGCGTGTAAGCCTAGGGAACACCACGGATGCCTGTACCTCCAGCCACACAGACGGTTCCCGCCTCTCAGTGTAGTGTAGGCGGTGAGCTGACATCAACGTGAGACAACACGACAGCTCCTCACGCCGAGCGTCGCGCGCAGGGTCGCGTGTTGTGACACCTCCGCTGGCGGTCGACCGACCTGGCGGGACCCCGGACCGGCTGGCTTGCGACACCCCACTGCACCGCCGTCACCACCGCCACCACCACCGCCTCCAGCCCAGTCAGCTCGCCTAACTACCTGCGCTCAAAAACCCGCTCCTCCAGGTAGTGTAAATCAGCTGTGTGCCGGCTCTTTAATCAGGTCTGGGCGGTGTCTCTGTTGCTGTCAGGCAGGGTGCCGGGCGGGGCCGGCGCCGCGCACGCAGCCTCCCACGCCGACCTTGGCGCAGACGCGCAACAAACGCCGCCTCATGGTCGCGCGCGGCTGCCGGCGGCGGCGGCGTGAGAGTGTGGTAAACACGAGCGCCGCCAGCCGCCGCCCACATCCGGCCAGGCGGCTGGCAGCCGACCGCCCCCGGCACAGGATGTGATGGCACCTGACTGAGCCGTGTGACGCGTGGTAGTGACGCGCGGTGACGCTGTGACGCGCAGGTGTGACGCTGTGATGTGTAGGTTGACGCATGCTTGGATGGTGTGACGCTCAGCTCATAGATGTGACGACGTGACGCTGCGACGTACAGCTGTGAAGCTGTGCAGCGCCAGATGATGTTGACGTGCGGGTACTTCCCTTCGTCGCTTGTCCGACTGGACGGCCTCTCACCGCCTGATTGGTTCGGAATCTCTTCCAGAGTCATCAGACCGTGTCTGCGCGCATCTCAGCACCATCTCAATGTTGACTGTTCCGCTCCCTCCGTCCCTCTGACCTCCGCTGACCTCCGCTGACCTCCGCTGACCTCAGCTGGCCTCGGCTGATGTCAGCGGAACCGCCGCGCTTCCCACGGCGCCTCCGACTCCCCGCCGACGCGAGACACACTCCATCCCGGTTCTCCCGCCCCATCCGAATCACATTACCATTCGCTCCATCCCGAGCATGGACGCCTGCGGCGAGACGAATCCACGGCCGCCGACGCGACTAATCTATTCCATAACGTCGCCGACGCCAGCTCTCCTCACCCGGCCGCGTGCAACGCTCACCCCTCCGTCGAGCCGAGGCGACGCGGCGTACGAATCTGGCCCGAAAACCGCATTCCGCACGAGAAACGAGCGGGCGCACCTGCTCGGCGGCGGCGCGGCGGTGGGACCGGCGGCGCCTCCGACCGTGAGACAACCACCGCAATTACCAGGCTGTGTCGGCGCGTGCCATGGCAGTTTGGAGCCGCCGCCGGCGCCGGCCGGCACACCGCACGGGACTGCAGCGCACCGCGGCGCGGCGGCACAGCATCCTGACCCTGCTGACCCCCGGTTGACCCCCGACTAACCTCTGGCTGACCTCGGCGCCGCGCAGGACGGTCCGTGCGTGCGGCCGCCGTCGCCCGCAGAAGATACGAGACCCGCAGGAGAAACGCCGATCGGCAGATAACAGACGCGGTGACGACTTCATGACGTCACCGCATGCCGCTGATCGTTCTCGATCGGACCAGCAGACCTCGGCGAGTCAGAGGAGGAGCGGGGCGAGTCAGAGGAGGAGCGGAGGCGAGTCAGAGGAGGAGCGGAGCGAGTCAGAGGAGGAGCGGGGCGAGTCAGAGAGGAAGGTGACGGTTTACCAAGTGATGAGAGCAAACTATGTGAACAGGTGCTGTGAGGGATCTCCGGCTCCGCTGTGCGCACTGCACGTCGAGAGTGCAGCCGGCAGCGCGATGACGACCGGGTGGCCGAACAGACTGGGTCAGCCGGGGCGGAGGGCGTTGGGCGGAGGGCGGAGGGCGGTGTTGCCAGGCCGTCAGAGAGCAGGCGGAGGTGGAGAGCACGGAAGGCTGGGCGGGACGGAGGCGAAAGGCGCGCGTGTGCCGGGCGGGCCGCGCCTAGCTGCGTACAGGGCGGACCCTCCAAACGTCACTCCGGCGCCGGCTGAGGCAAGACAGGCGGCGCCGGAGGAGAGCCCAGTGACAGCCGCGAGAGAGCGGCGCCGCCGCCGCCGACAAATGCGTCACCGCGCTGGTACATCAGCACCGCCGCTGCTAAAAAGGGCCGCCCTTTTTACCGCGCCGTCCTCGCGCCCGTAAAAAGGACCGCCGCAATTAAAACTAAGACCTTGTCTCTCTCTCTCTCTCTCTCGGCGGCGGCGGCACCATTAGGTCGATGCATTTGCATTCCGTCTGTGTCGCAGCTGCGGTCTGTCACGGAGCAGCTGCGATCTGTCACGGACCGGCCCCTCCTTTTTGTCGTCGTAAAAGTTATTAGAGCAGAGTGCTGATGGTCACACTGTGGCGGCTGAGGGCTGAGTGTCGAGATCTGGCCTGTCATGTGTGACGGGTGACGGGTGACAGGTGACAGATGACGGGGACGGGTAAGCTCACACGTCATGGTCAGGCCGGGTCACATTCTCCTTGACGGGCTAAGTTTCATCGGAATGTCGGCGGTCGATAGCAATCCAGCCGCCGGTGACAAGACAAGCGTTCGTGATTGGCTGAAAGCTGGGCGCATTCGCGTAAGAACACCGGATCCCATCCAGCCCTTTTTCCAAAGTGCGTTGGTGAAGTCACGGCGACACATAGTCAGCATTTCTCCGCCAGCCGCCGGCATCACCATTCACCAGAATCAAACCACCCGCAGAGCGACCGCCGTGTGCACATGCATACAGAGAATAACCGCAGCCTCCGCGGCCGGAAGAGACCACGATCCGTCGCCGGGGGGCGGCTTAACCCGCCGCCGCTGCCGCTAGTTTCACCCAGACACCTGGTGGGACCGGCGGACCGCGTCTGCCGTCAGACGAACCCACTGATCCCCGAGCCGAGTGACGCGGCAGGCACCGGGCCACCGACAGTCCAGCCGGGCATGATGAGCACCGCTATTCAGCGGCGATTGGCCGAGTTTGAGATCCCGAGCCCTAGTGTGAGTCCAAGTCCGGGCCCGAGTCCGAACCCGAGTTCGAACCCGAGCTCGAATCCGAGCTCGAACCCGAGCTCGAACCCGAGCTTGAACCCGAGCTCGAACCGGAGCTCGAACCGGAGCTCGAATCCGAGCTCGAACCCGAGCTCGAACCCGAGCTCGAACCCGAGCTGAACCCGAGCTTGAACCCGAGCTCGATCGTATGCCTGAGACCGAGACAGAGCGCCCAGCTGACCGTGAGTGGAATCGGTGCTCATTAGACCCGTGCAGCGCTGTGGTGGTGGCGCCGGTCGGCTCGGCATTTTTTCCTGGCCGTATAAGGCTGGCGGCCGCCGCCGCCACCGCCCGACCGGCGCCGTGCGGCCTTGTGGCTCAGTTACACATCAGCTTAGTTTCAGCTACGCCACTGCTGCGGCACAGCTACACCTCGGATACGCTCCTGATGCACCTTGACTACGCTCTTGCTACGGCCCAGCTACGCTCCTGCTACGGCATAACTGCGCCACCACTGCGGGCACTGCACGCCAGATACACTCCAGCTGCACCGCAGATACACCCCAGATACGTTACAGGTGCACCCCAGATACACCCCAGATACACCCCAGATACGTTCCAGGTGCACACCAGATTCACCCCAGATACATGCCAAGTGCACTCCAGATACATCTCAGATCCGTCTCAGCTACGCTCCTACTAGATGTTGATGTTGCTACCCATGTTGCTACACTTTAGACTGATCAAAACATTGCGAGGTCATTCAAAACAATACCTACACCAAGAACAGTGTGTCCACTTAACTTTAATTGGCACTTTAGTTACATAACATATTCATCCCTACAGGGTGCTACATGCTCGAAACGTACGCTCGACGTGTGCCTCAATAGCCCCGAGAGGCGACTGCAGGGCTCATCTGACGGATACCTCTCAATTACGTCTAATCTCTATCCGAGACGCTTCCGATATACACCCGGCCAGCAGCCGAGTGCCACCGCGAAGCCTCCTCGCCGCGGCGCGATACAGCACCTCATTGAACGTGCACGACAGTGGCGGCGTGAGAAGGCCTATCTGCCGTGTCGGACAGGTGTCGCCCAGCAGACGGCGTGTATCGCGCCGCGGATCGCCGCCGCCGCGCCGCAATCGCCGCCACTGCGCCGCGCTCGCCGCTCACGTCTGACACCGGCCGCGACACGGCGACACATGTCCTTATTGTCCAGCGTCAATGGGGCGTCACGAGCGGCGAGCGCGAGCAGCAGAGACGCCGTCGCCGGCCGCCGTCTCCAGGGGCAGACGGCGTAACGAGGTGACGGTGGGCGGTGGCGGCGGAGGCGGGCAGAGACGGCACCGGGTGCTACGACTACGGGTCAGAAGGCAGGGAGGCGCGCCCCTTCATGTCAGCGGCGCCAGAGAAACCCAACGGTGCTCGGAATGAATTCGGAAGGCGCCTATTTATTTGCATAGTACCTACAAACGGCGCCGGCGGTGTTGAAGTAAGTGTGCCGCGTGGATATAAAAGGCAGCTACACCGTGTAACTGGAAAGTGATGCAGCGAGCCGCTCTGAAACAGCGCAGAAGATTACCGTAAATGGGTAGAGGGGCTACTTGAAGCATTTGAGTATTGAAATGCTACGGGAAACCGGTAGGGACAGGACTGGCTGTAAACAGCTTCAGCAAAGTATTGACATGATTGCGACGACTGCAGGGTAGGACAAGAAGGGAGCAACGAGCTTACTGACAAACAAGTACAGCAGAAGGCGACACTGGGTGCAGTGTAGTGGTCTACTGGCCCTGGGTGCAGCGAGTGACCTGGAACGGTTACGGCGCGTGACCCGGAACGGGTACAATGGGTACTGGGTAGCTTGGAACGGGTACAGCGCGTGACCTGGAACGGGTACAGCGCGTGGCTAGAAATGGGTGCGGCTGTTGACTATAAATGCGTAGTCTGTGCCTCAGAATCGGTGCCGGCGCGGCCGGGCGTCTGTCGGTATGCCGCCGCCTCCCGCCGCTCCCAATACCAGGCCCAGCCAGCGCTAACGGTGCGCAGGTAATGGCGACCTCGCCGTATACGTAAAGTACCGATGAATATTAATGGCGGACGCGCCGAGGTGTGGTCGGCGCCGGCCCGCCGCTGTGTTGTGAACTGCCTCCCGCTGCTGCGCCGCTGCCTCGCCTCGCGTCACTCCTCTCAGCTGGGTCACTCCGCTCCTCCCACCGCGTCACTCCACTCAGCCCGCCGCGTCACTCCACTCAGCCCGCCGCGTCACTCCGTTCAGGCCGCCGCGTCACTCCACTCAGCCCGCAGAGCGAACCGTCTCGGAGGCCGGAGGACACGCCGGCCTCGGCGCGGCCAGCGGCCCAGCGCTGGATCCAGCCGGCTCAGACTCAGCCCGACTCAGAGCCGCAGACCTGGAAAGACCGGCCTCGGTGGGCGTAATTCGCCGGATTAGCGGCGGCGATTCGCGGCGCGGCTGCGTGGCGGTGGGATGACGCCGTCCGTCGCCGACCGGGTGTCGTCAGCGCCGCCGGCCGCGCAGCCAGTGGCCGCTCCAGCTGCCAACATCAACCGTCACCGCCGCCTCCCGCTGACGCCCAGCCGCTACGGACGAGGCTGCCGTGACGTCAGCAGCTGCGGGGGACGGCTGCCCCCCGCAGCTCCTTAGCTCGGCAACCGACCGCCAGGTCAGCATCATCTGTTGCCAGGACGGCAGCAGCAGGAGACCCGTCCCCAGCTCCCCACCGAAATCGGAGCGCACCTCTCCGCCGGCTATCAGCGCGACATGACGTCTACACAGCCAACATGACGCGTCGGCTCCGGGCGCCGCGATCCTGACGCGGCGATATGTCGCAGGAGCGTGTCGCGTCTCACGCGGGCATGTCTGTCGGTCTGTGTGACAGACAGGTGCTGAGTACGGCTCCGCGCCTACCGCAGGCCCACCGCAGGCCACTCGGTGACCTAACCGCAAGCGACGCACGCCGGGGCCGCGCGGTAACTAACTGATGAGGGGCGGTCTCGGCGCTGGCCGTTCCATGCATATTTCAGCGTCACCGTGTGGCGACTGACGACGCTGGTCGTTGTAAGCCGCCCGTCAGAGCTACGCGTGTGACTGCGCCGTGCGCGTCTGTGGTCAGCGCATGTGACTGCGCCGTGCGCGTCTGTGGTCAGCGCGTGTGACTGTGCAGTGCGCGTCTGTGGTCAGTGCGTGTGACTGTGCAGTGCGCGTCTGTGGAGCGCATGTGAGCGAGCTGCGTGAGACCGCTGATGCGTCTGAATGCGTTAGCAGCTGGCGGAGGAAGGCGGGAGCGAGAGGCGGGGCGGGAAGGCGGAGGCGGGAGGCGGAGGCGGAGGCGGGAGGGCGGAGGCGGAGGCGGGGCGGAGCGCGGTGCGGGATTAAGGAGTTGGCATGAGGCGCAGCGCGCATACGGAGGTCATGGCCTCTCGGGCGGCCAGGCCTCCCTTCCGACCCGGAACTGCGCTTCTCTCTCCCCTCCTCCTCTCTCGCGATGTGTCTAAAAATCGACCCCGTGCTGGAATCAGCATTCAGCTCCGGCATCAGACAAGCAGGCCAATTCCAGCACACCATTCAAGCAGAATACAATCGAAACAAGCAGAAATATTCTGTTTCGGCTGGATATACGAAATGTATGGAGTCCGCGAGAGTCAACATTGTCACGGCAATGGCTGTGTTGGCATTTGACATTGCACACCCACACGTCCGTCCACTCCCTGCAGTCTGCCCTTTACCTTATGTAGATGCCTCGTTTTCCTGAAAGACCTTCAACTCGTGCACTGGGTGGATCTGTCGACATATTTTCCTTGGTTGTCGTACTGAAACAAAGGAGTGGTCGGCCTAAATCAGCCAGCCGGTGAATCAGGAGCACCCAAATCAGGCTCCTGTGGCACCAGAGATATACCGACAGAGAAAGTGTTTTATTGCCGTCGGTTAATTTGAGTCACAGGTAGCATTAGCGATAACATCGGTCTGTTTCCGGTGTTACTGGTTTGACGTAAACTTTTGCCGTCGTCCTTGGTTTTTGTGGCTCGTCTCAGGCCATATAAGAATCGTCGCTGATAAGGCGACCGATTGACATGGTCGAAAACATCCTCCGCCGCCGATGTGGATGGATGTGTAGTGTGTACTCTATCGCCTTGTTTACCCGGAGAGCGAGTCTCTAAACAAGCGATGGCATCACTAGCCGCGACCGTGTTGTCCTTTTTGACGACACTCGGTATGACATCAACAGACCGTCATGCTGTCATCAGCAGTTGGCCGGGCCTAGCCCCTCGGCCCTCGCTGCTGCTTATCCAATGTCATTCCAGGATGAGAACGCCAACCAAAGTAATATTAAATACGAGTCGACAATGTCATAACTACTCAGCTGAGAATAACCGACACGCAGGTCTGGCCTTACCCATCCGACTCATCCCACTGCATCCCACAGAGTCTGTTTAGACAGTGCCTATCTCACTGTTTGTTACCATCTGCAGACACCAGCCGTCTCTACCTCCCACGTGACGAACCCATTCTGACGGCCTTGATGGGTTTTATCGCGAACGATCACGTCACCCTCTCTCCACCACTCCCCTCCGCAGCCGCTCACCTCACCTCTCCTCTTCTCTCCTCTCTTCACCTCACCTCACCTCACCTCACCTCACCTCACCTCACCTCTCCTCTCCTCTCCTCTCCTCCTCTCTCTCTCTCCTCTCCTCTCGCTCTCCTCTCCTTCCCCTCTCCTCTCCTCTCCTCTCTTCTCACTCCCTCTCTCTCCTCTCCTCTCTCCTCTCCTCTCCTCTCCTCCCCTCCCCTCCCCTCCCTCCCCTCCCCTCCCCTCCCCCCTCCTCCCCTCACCTCACCTCACCCTGCTCCCCGCCCCGTACGCGGTTGGCCGGGCGACCCGCTGCCATGCCCTGCCAGCCAGGTAGGCCACAAACCGCCCGAGGGCAGCGGCGGCCTGCAACGCACCGATGCGCGCAGTGCGCACCATCCCAAGAAGGCAGCAGCGGCGTGACGTTCCTCAGCCGCCCGCGGCGCACGGGGGCCGGTCCGCACACACAGACAGACAGACACACAGGTGTCGATGTGCTGAATCACGGCCGGCTATTGGCTCCTGGGCCGTAGCCGCGGTCGGTCTCCAGGCAGCGACTGTTTGAACAGCTCTGCTGCCGGCCGAGTCTGCCGGCCGGCCTCCATCCACGGCTGACTGGCTGGCTCCGGCCGTACCTGGACAGAGCTCTTCAGGTGGCTCTCAGCAGTCAGCAGGCTGCGTCTCCAAGTCTTTCGACATTCCTCACTGTTTCGAGGGTCATTTATTGTCTCCCGATTTCTCGTTAGCCTTTAGGTGGCTATTGGTCTTAACTTAATTAACATTGTATATATTTTTACCGTGACATCAGTCTTTCTTTTAAATGTAGATCAGCTTATGATATTTGGTGAAGCCAACTTAAATTCCTCCAAAACCACACCATCATGTCGTCATCATGTTTCCAAGAATGCTTCACCGCGATTTAAGTGGTGATGTGAGACATATTTTGAGACTGATGTTAACTTAATGTCTAAAAGATGTTAAATCACGTGTAAAATGTCAAGAAAATATTTTGCCATCAAACGACGGGTTCGCTAGCGTGTTTGTCGAAATACGGTTCCCAGAATTACTTTCAGTCCAAGGACGTTTGCAAGGAGCCTGCGGTGGCTCACTTAGCTCGGCGGCAGTTTTCGCATTCTCGGAACAAACAATACACATTACCGACATCAGGCAACAGTGAACGCTGGCCGGAATGTTTCATGTGGTCAGTGAACGTTGTAACCCTCCTCGCACTGTCATAGTTCCCTCTGATTATTTACAACAAAAACTCCTCCAAAAAAACACATGACGTTTCCCATGTGGTTGACACGTGAAAGCGTCACGCTTCGCAAAAGGGACGGTACCACATAAATAGTTCACCACCACGGGACCGCCGCCAGCGCCGGTCTGCAGAGCGTCCTACCCAGCCCTGCACCTGCGTCCTACAGTGCTCCACACAGCAGCGGAGTCTTCAGTCCCCCCCCCCTCTCAGCTGCAGGGTCCTCCGGCCGGGCAGCGTTTATTGCCGTGTCCCCGCTCTGAGAGAGCGCCTGCTGACACCCACAGCGCGGAATGCCGGGCCTGCGCCGCCGAGGGTGACATCATGTCATCATGATGTCACGCCAGCATGACGTGCATAACACAACGGTACTCATTTTCAGCAGAAGCCACTCAACGATCTCATCAATTGTCATGATTCGCTCGGCGGCAACCCTTACCCACTTCCCACGGCTGCACTGAAGTGTGCTCCAGTGTCGCGCGGCACTCTGTTTACAGAGCAGCTGCAGGGGTACAGTGCAGGCTAAGACGTGACGTCGAGCTGTGCCGTTTTATCTGACTCAGAGATGCCGTACACTGGTGGCGGGAGGCGTGGGTAATATACAACTGCAGACGGCCGGGACGTCCAAGCTGAGATATCGTATGATTGAACCGATGAAGCTGCTGTCTTCATCCCGGCCACCCGATGTCAAGGTTCGGTGGACACGGGGGACGATGAAGCCGAGGTGAGAGGAGCCCGGTTGTCGCCTTGCACCCCTTCACCCTTGATGGAGGAGGCAGTTAAAGACGTCACGGTAATCAGATAGATTGGCGAATCTCACACTGAAATACATCCGTAACTGGCGTAATCAACTGATCTAGTGGCAGAACAGCCGACCTCTGATTTTGATCAGACTTTTGGGTGTGAACAGGCCATAAGAGCCTCAACTGCTGGTCTTCCTTGACTAACTGCAGCAGACACAGTCATGGAGTGACATCGCTGATCTCTTCTGATCAGGTACAGGAGTCATGGAGTAGTGACTACTGACCATGGCCTCTTCTGACCAGGTACAACATGACCAGAGACATGATCATCATTTGGCCTCCCCCGACAGGAACAACACAGTGCAACACATCCATCCCATGAGGTAGCATCCGCTCACATCAACCCCCCTTTGATTGCACAGTCACACGTCAGACGAACAAAGGCGATCTCACAGGGGGCAGCCTGCGGCGTCTTGAGAAAATAAGCAGACCATTTTCGTATATCCGCATTGCTTCAGTAATCCACCATCAAGAAATGATGAACCGTTTGATCTTTATTCAGCTGGCGATTGGCATTTGCGCAATCGCGGCTTTGATTGGCACCATCCATTGTTCCCGTCCAGCTTTACCTCCAGGAGACGTTAGTAGTTAACTAACGCTTTCAGTGGTCGGCCGGTCCATTACCGTGGGGCATGATCAGTTATATGTCGGCTTGTGGTGCGGCAATACCTGACCGACATTGTTCCATGACAGCGGGCTCGCACAAATGACCTGTTAAGCAAGCAGACGCGAAACAATGAGTCCGTGTAGCGTTGACTCTCCGAGAGGAAAGTGACTCAATTTGATGAGGTCAGACGGCGGCTAACTAATCCCAGGTGCCTGGAACACGGGACCCAGAGGAGCATGACGCGACAGTAAGCTTCACTATCACAGCTTATCCCGTGATGTACGATTCTCCAAATAATGTATCTGTATTAACCGGGCATAACCGACACTAGCCTGAAGCAAACGAGGACCTTATCCCCCGCGCCGAGTCGGCTTTGGCAGCGTTTTCTATTTGTGGGGGCTACTGTCGTCATCGACTCTGAGTTGCCACCCTTGGCCGGGCCGCCGGCTACCAAGAGCTCGTCTGACACCAGCTACAGCGCTGGCCGACTATTTTCAACCTGAGCAGGAGTTTATCACTGACATGTCGGCCGGATCGTGACGTCAGAGCAGTCAAAGTGTTGATTTATAGTTGTTCGGCGGCGCACTGACGCAAAGGAGTGATGGCAACCACAACACGGCCCGGCTAAAGTTAGCGCAGCGCTGTTTGAACTGCGGATCGAGTGAGCCGCGCTGGAGTTGGCCACGTGGAGCGAGTCATTCGGGGGGGGGAGTCACACCGCATTTAGCACCCCACACGGATCCGAACAGAACAGCCCAGAGAAAACGGCGAAAAGAGAAACGTGTCACCACCATCCCTCCTGACGGTAATAAAGTGCTTCAGCATCTGCCTCGTCCGTCTCCGCTGTCACTCGCCCCCTCCTCCTCCTTTTTCAACTGTCGCCACTCTTCCCTTCTGTACTCTCCTGTATGACGTCACCCGACTCGAACGCGCCTCGCCGCCTCAGGTGAAGACAAGACAGCGACTCCACCTGCTGGCCCCACCTCTCCGCGCCGCCACACGTCACCACACCGCGCCACTACACGTCACGGCTGCGCGCCACCACACGTCACGGTACCGTCGCACCTCGTCACACCGCCACACATCACGGCATCACCCAACCGTCACGTCACGGCTCGGCACGCTCTCATGCCGGTCGACCTGAAACCAACGACCCAGATCCGTTCAGTCTTCGCTCCGTTTCCGTTCCGTTTCCGTTCCGTTTCCGTTCCGTTTCCGTTCCGTTTCCGTTCCGTTTCCGTTTCTGTTCCGTTTCCGTTCCGTTTCCGTTCCGTTTCCGTTCCGTTTCCGTTCCGTTTCCGTTCCATTTCCGTTTCCGTTCCTGTTCCCGTTTCCGTTCCGGTTCCCGTTCCCGTTCCGTTCCCGTTCCGTTCCCGTTCCGTTCCCGTTCCGTTCCACTTCTGTTCCGTCCCGTTCCGTTTCCTTCTTTCGTTCTGTTTCCGTTCCGTTTCGGCCACTCGATAGGAGGCAGTGGGCGCGTGTCAACAGCCGGCTCTCCCGCGTCTCCGCACCTGCCGTCGTCATTTGAAGACCAACGCGGTGGTGCACCGCCTGCAGCACGCGCGCCTGGAATAACACTGGCGCCCGGTGCGGTGGTGACTTGCGGCCCCGCTTTCGTCCACCCAGGTGTCAACACGAGCCACTCTGATGTCGAGAGCCTGGAGCAGCCTCGCACACCATATGGTGTTCAAGAGTCTCGTATGTAGCCATCAAAACATTGCACAGCTGGTGTCTTGCGGACACACGTGCGCTTTGCGGACACNTTATTCGTCATAGTACCAAGGTACTCACTCGTCAAGGGATCGTGGTTTGTGAATCAAAAACTTTTCAATTCGGTGCAAACGGTTATGTTTTAATATTTACTGCTCAACTCCTTCTCCGTGCTATAGGTTTCGCTGGAGTGCGCATTGAGCGTCATTGAGATTCTATATATTGCCAACATCACATCACTGGTGGAGTCGGGCAAATGATGACCCTGTTGGTAACAGCTTGTCAGCACGCTCAGCCTCCATCTCACCGGTGAAGACACGGAGCTGCGCAGCTCTGATCCAGTAGCGGAGGATCCTCGTCTTCTCGTCTGAGGTCAGCGGTTCCGATGTTCTCTCAATCTTCGGTAGACGCTGTTGAGGACGAAACGAAAAACCCTTGCCAGCCTGTGCACAGACTGAGTGAGGGTAAAGCATGACGTAACATCGAACAGTAGCATCTCACGTCGGGTGGTCAACAGACTCAGCCTCACCCGAGCCTTCTCTGTCTTCACTTCTTGAACTGCCTCCAGAGACGACTGCAGACCGTCACACTCGGCTTACAGTACCGAGGGTAGTCCCGCTTCAGAGTCCTGTCGGAGAAGCACTGGTCCTCTCCACCACAGGTCACATCTCTCCATAGCGGTCATCGACATACTCTTGTCCCCTCTAGTCTGCCGGTTGTCTTCCCCTCTGACGTGGTCCGGTTGAGACAGCTGGAGGATGGTGGTCACCCTGTTCTGCACGAACAGCTTCCGCTTCTTCTTGCTTTTTTGCTAGAAGATGACGTCCATGGCGTCGGTCCAGTATAAGACCTGCAGATTTGACATTTCTGACAAAGTCCATCAGCGGACTACCGATGAGAGCAGCTCTTAGTTCCAGTCTGGGCACACTGAGGACGGGTTTCAGGGGTGCAAGACGCGACTTGGACATGACAGTCCGGACTCAAAACCCTGTACAGCATAGAGGACACAGCAGTACGCTTTCTTTGACACATCACAGAAGACCTGGTGCGTCACGTCATCAGCGTTTGTCAGCAGTGCACGAGGGAAACACACGGTGCAGTCAAACGCATCTCTGCCCCAGGCAGCTAGCTCCTCCTTGAACTCAGGTGACAGGTCTTCATCCCAGCCAGCAGGGCGCGGCTCTCCCCATGTTCTCTGGAAAAGTGATCTGCCGACAACAAAACACGGAGATAGTACACCGAGAGGGTCAAACGGTTTGCTCAGCATGGACAGCAACTCCCTCTTGGTGGAGACGACAGGCATGGTAGGCACGTGCACTTCAAGGTGGTCCCGTGCGGGCTCAACACAGCCACACCCAGAACTGTTGGCGTCCGCGCGCCGTCACCGGAGATGCGCAGCTTGTGCAGTTCCATGCGAGCGTTGCAGAACATCTCCGCTCGCTTCATGTTGAACTCTGCTTCAGCTCTCTTGGAGAAGGTGGTGCACACGTTATCCATGTACAGATCCACCCTCTGTTTCTCAAAGAGAGACGGCTCGGCTGCACGGGACAGGTCCAGGTGAACGGAGATAGTTTAAAGCAGCAAGAACGTAGAACAGTGATCCCGAACGGGGCCCGGCGGAAATGCAGCCGCTGTCCGGCCCACAGGAGCTGCAGGCACCTTCTGTCCTACTCAGAAACAGAATCCTGGTGGAAGACTGCCCTTATTCATACCAGTCTGCGCTGCCACCGCGTCCCGTTGGAAGTTGAGCAGCACAGCAGGCAGGCGCCGCAGCAGGTTACTTCAAGTTTCCAGGTAGTCGCTCAGGCCTGTGGCCGGTGGGCGCTCTGCGAACGTTGAAAACTACCGCAGCTGCTGCTCCGCCAAAATACCGCGGTGCGGGCAGGTAGAAACCTGCTGACGTCCCTCCTCAGACGGGCTCGATCACATCAGCTCGCTGCGCTCCGCCAGGTGGTTGCTGTACTCCTCGGCTGGGGTAGATGACAGCCGCTGCCCCATGCGCCGGGTCTGCGATGCTGCAGCAGAGATGAGTCAAGGGGTGCATGTCGGACATCCAAAACAGACCCATCTCGGACCTCTTATCCTGTGGGCTCTACAAACGTCGACTCCTCTAGTGGCTTCGGTTCTTCTCTTCCTCATCTGCGATCACCAGAGCCTCTAGGCTCCAGAGCTGGTCTCTGTCCGGCTGGAGACGACAGCAGCGGAGCGCGTACTTCGCTGCATGAGAGGTGACCGGAGCGTCGTCCCTGCCGTGGAAGGACATATACCCAAACACGGTCTTCCACCGCCCAACAGTTCAGAGGAATCTGGTGCCCACATTCAACACTTCATACATCTGGTCAACACCGATCAGAATATACCACAGGCCTACCTGCGAAGTCGTCAGCGAGAAGAAGGTGCTCCACAAACGTAACAGAAGGTGGTCGGGCAGGGGTGGGCTGCGAGCACAGATGGTCGGTTTCCCACAAGTCGAACAGTTGTTCCTCCCCACCATGACGACTCCTCAGAGCCACTCTCAACTTTTCAGAGACCCTAGGCTCCTCACCACGCTCCTGGAAACCCAGGCAAATGAAGTTGCCACTCCCCACCTTGGGAAGGGCGAGAAGGTCCGCCGCTGATGTCTGGATGTACGACGAGTCAAAGCTACCATCTTTCAAGGTCCTGGGTATACAGAACCCGCGGGGCCTGGTCACCTCCACCAGTGCTGTCTGGGTGAAGCAGATTCCCTTGCTGAAGTTGGGGTGGTCAGGTGCTTCGAGCTCGATGTGTCACGGGGGAGCAGTGGGGTAGCGTCAGGATTGCCATGTTAACTATCAGCCGGACGACTGGTTTGCAGAAGCGGCGTTCATGCACATCCTAAACCAAATTTTTCTGTAGAAAATCCTGGTCGGTCAGCATTCCTGCAGATTGCCTAGGTTTCTGCAAATGCCCTGGCTTGCTAGGCATTTTACAGATTGCCTATGGGGGGGCATTTTCAAGAATGCCTGTTCTTCACATCAGGGAAGTAATCTCGGATCGGTTTTACCCAGCGGGCACCAAACTCGATTTTCCGGAAACTTGCAACGTTCTAATTTTCAGCTATTTAACGGAGCCAGCGGGCCATGGAAGGGCAATTTTTGAGTTATGTCGCTAAGCGTTATTTAACTTGGCATGGCATTCTCAACCAATGATGTTTAACCAGGTTAAGAGTTTTATAAAATGATGTGACCTAACAATAAACTTTGGCATTTCATGAAAACAACAGCTGATGGTAGCCGACTGCAAACCTCAAAGTGTGGCAAAGGATCGGAGCGCACGCAGCACCTGAAAAATCACACGCAGCACGGATTAAGAAGTGCCAAAAATCTACACCAGTCCCACACCAAGAAATCAAGCCAAAAATACACCTAACATCAAAACCAGTGAGAATGCTCCCTTATTGGGTCCGAAAATATGAAGGCGCTTCGATCCTAATGTAAAATGTGAAGACACGCACCTTCAGCTGAATCTTGTACCAGCTTTTTCAAATCAAAATCCGCACCAGCCAGAGCAGGCCCAACCAACAAAATGTTGTCAAATATATGCAATACTTTGCAGTCTGGATGGTGAGTATATACATTTTTAGATCATCTATAGCATGCCTACTGCATGCTGTATTATAGCATAAACTTCCAGCGAAAAGTGTTTTTTGGGGGGGGGGGCTAAAATTGGGAACAATTGAACAAAAAATCCAGAATTTCTCTCCTCCCCAGATTTAACCAACTCCTCATCCAAGTTAAGCAACTCAGCAGTTGTGGTACTTAGCCTTGGAAGATTGGAGAACGCACTCATGACGCTATAATAACGACCCTGGCTAGATAAGCCAGCCTCAGAAGTAACAGAACTCAGAGACTCAGACAACGTGACACAAGCGAAAATCTATGAAGTAGAAACGATCTAGATAAAGACAAATAGCACTAAAAGCATGGCATGCCGTCGTGAATGTGGCGCGCCGTCTCGTCGGAAAGGCAAACAAACTGTAGTGTATGAAGACGCAAGTAAATTGGAAGCACGTGACCAGTATATGGAGTGAAGCTCGGTCTCGAGTCACTTTCGAACTTCGATCGCTTATGAAAGGGGGACTCCTCGGGCCTCGAGGGCCAAGGGGGAATGGCCCACTGGCCACCCTGCAATCCTCCACTGGCTGGCCAAAACTGACTGGACTAGCCACAAGAGCCGGTTTAGGCGCCAGCGGGCTTTCTTGGCGGCTTGGAAGCTGGGAGGGGCTAAGCTTGGGAACAAATCGGTTTGAAGTAACCCTCAAAATCCACAATAAACAGATTTAATCCCCGGATTGAACCCCTTTTTATACGCGCAGTCTGGACGCATCCGGTTTTCTCACTTGCTTTTTCGGGGTGTTAATCTTCAGTCTCACTATTCACTGCTCGTAATACTACATTCCAAATTACGCGTTTTTCTGGTCTTCAGTCCAAATTGACAAAATTACGTTACTCAAAAATATAGGTTTTTACTTGTGCAAGTTCATATGACTGCAAATTTCCATTTTTTTAATTGATTGTAAAATTGAAACGTAAAAATGTTACATAAACAGTTGTTAGTTGTTAAATACTACAATCCATATCCCTGATGTTATTAAAACGTCATCAAAAGTCAAAATGCAATTGCTAATTTACTCACTAAAGTTGATCTTGCGTCGAGATCGCCGCACTTTATCAAAGCAGTTCCACGTGCCCTTACGCGCCCTAACTATAACAAAACAACAACGTTCCAAGTGGGGCTCCCCCTAACTATTTCCAAAGGCCTTTATTTCTTACTCGCAGTTTTGCACGTGCCACGTGCTACCTATTTCTTACCCATCAAGAAGAAATAACCCTGCCTTAAAAAACAGTAAGTAAAAACCATAGCAATAGCACTTGTCCAATAATTTGCTGTGGAATCCTTCCCAAGTTAAATGTAAAATGGTTTCCTGTTACTATGTTAGTGTTAGTGGGTAGTAAATGTGAATTGTGACTAAGTGGGGGAGGGGGACTGGCCTGTCTGCAAAGTGCAAGCTAATAGGTTAGGTTTGATTGTACATATATATATATAATATATATAGAGGTATGTGCCGTTTATAAGTTGCAACAGTACTAACTGTGGTTGGGTGGGTGATGTACTTTAAGTTTATTGCATGCCAATCATGATATATAATTGTATACTTCATGTATTTTAATCCCAATTGTTTTACTTTTCTTGCTGTTTTGGCAGAGTAAAGGTACTTTCAACAGTTCAACACTTCAACAAGTAACAATGCCAATTGGAACTTTAATTCATATTCCATAACCAGTGGGTGGCTGGCTTAGTGGCTACTGTTTTATTCTGGCAAACATAAAGCATAGTGGACGTTAAAAGCTTCTCTCCTTGTTTTTGACATACTTGCTAGTGCCACTCGACTGGGCGACAAATGACTGCAATGGCGCATTAGGTTCTTGCGCCATAAGTTAAGAATCTGAAATTTTGATAAAACGCTTACCTGTGCCTTCTTTGGCAAATTTTAACTTATTATCTTTATTTGCAAGGAGCTGCAATTTCTGCAACATATACCTAAGGCCCAAGTTTATTGCTCTGTTTGTCAGGTGTTCTAAAATTAAGTCGCGAATTTAGTGAAATAGTGATAATGCTTATTTTCAAAAAGTTCAGGCGGGTTGCGGTTTTTGATATTATGAATGTAACGGGACCTAGCCGGGCATATGCGTGTTCTTTGTCAGCGTGCTATGGGTTGGGCCAAGTGTTTTCCGAACCGTGATATTCCCTGCTTCACATTACCCGTAACATATATATATATATATATATATATATATATATATATATATATATATATATATATATATATTTTCTATTTTTTAATGATCACAACACTTTGAAAATATTGGAAAAATACATTTTCTTTATTTTCATTTTTTTTAATTTCCGTTGACGAAATAATTAACATTCCGAGATAAGCAATTTGGTAGTGGCTGCTTGGTAAGCCTGTAACACTTAGTCCTCATACAGTCACTCCGCGTGAACGATCTAATGCATACAGAAATGTATTTTTACGTTTTTTATTCGTCATAGTACCAAGGTACTCACTCGTCAAGGGATCGTGGTTTGTAAATAAAAAACTTTTAAATTCGGTGCAAACGGTAATAGTTTATATTTACTTGCTCAACTTATTCTCCGTGCTATAGGTGTCGCTGGGGTACGAATTGAGCGTCATTGAGTTCTTATCTAATTACCAACATCGCATCAACGGTGGAGTCCGGGCAAATGATGACGCCTGTTAGTACTGCTTGTCAGGCACGCTCAGCCTCCATCTCAACAGGAAGACACGGCTATGAGCTGCGCAGCTCTGATCCAGTTAGCGGAGGATCTTCGTCTTCTTCGTCTGAGGTCAGCGGTTCCGATGTTCGCTCATCTTCGGTAGACGGCTGTTGAGGACTGTAAAGGGACACAGACGTGTCTCGTGTGCCAGTCTATTCACGAATGACGTGGAGCCGCCTGGCCCGTCCAGACACCAACACATGCGGTACAGTATGATCACAGGCGCACGCAGCGACCGTTCTGGCGGTGGCCTGCCGGCCCCGACTGTCCGACCGGCGAGCCTGATACCGATACCGATACCGTACACTTACTTCCCCACAAAAAAGTATGTTTACACTTTCGTACGGCGAGTTGGATAGCGTTTACCACTTTCACTGCCTCCCACGTCTGCTCTCTCATCGTCTGTCACACCACGATCAGAAGATGCACGCTTCATCTCTAACGCACGATCATGCCGCGGAGAGCGGGACGGAACGGCCAGTGCAGTCCGGCACGAAGTCCCGGCACCTGCCGCCGAAGGTTGAACACGGCGGAACAGCAGCCACGTCAGGCGGCCGCACCACGGACGCCGAGGCCGGCAGGCCGTCCAGACGTGAACGGCAGGCAGTCCAGACGTGACGACAAGGCAGTCCAGACGTGACGGCCGGCAGACCAAGACGCGTAGAGACCTCTGACGCCACCACCAGTCGCCGTCTCCCCGCTCTGCCTCAGCTCAGGAAGTTGACCTGAGAACGGGAATGGGGTTTTCAGTTGATGGGTCGGGAGGTCATTATTCATCGATTCGTGTTCCTCTCACGCGAAGCTGGTCAATGTAGACGTCTCCAGAATCCTACCGTCTTCTAGCCGTACCACATAGGACACTGGGCCATCAATAGCACATATTGTGCCTGGTACCCATTGGCTCCCAGGGGCAAAGTTTTGAGCGTAAACTTCGCTATCAATCTCAAATGTCCGAAGTTCTCTCTTACCGTCATGGCTTTCTTTCTGAGTCACTTGCCGTCTTACGACCGTTGTTCTGATGTTTGGCCGCTGCAGATCCAGTTTGGTGCGCAGTCTGCGACCCCAAGCATCAAGCTCTGCGGGAGGAACACCAGTCGTTGAGTGAGGGACGATACGCTGCTGGACCAGCCAGTTCGCGAGACGCAAATCCCATTGACCTCCACTACAGCGCTGCAGTGCCCGCTTCACCTCCCACACCATCCTCTCAGCCAGACCGTTCCCCTGACTGTGACTCGGTTCTATGGTTCTGTGCTCGATCCCGTTTTCACGCACAAAATCTTGGAAATCTCCCGAAGTAAAAGGCAAAAGCGGTAGCATTATCGGACACTAACATGCCAGGCAGACCCCAGCGGGAGAACATCTTCCTCAGATGTATGATGGAGGTTCTTGAGCCGACACTGGCACCCACTTTTGGCTTCCACCCTTTTTGAGTGGCGCATCAACTTACAACAAGCACGTAACGTCCTCTTACCGGTTTAGCAGAAGTCATATATGAACCCTGGACCATGTCGGTCGGGCCGGCCAAATACTGAGCGGTGCGCGGTCGGGAGAGGGCCGGGGCTCTTCTGACATTGGCCGACACCTCTAACGACGCTCTCGATGTCTGCGTCTATCCCCGGCCACCAGACGTAGCCTCTCGCCAGCTCCTTCATGCGCCTGAATCCTGGGTGAGCCGCGTGCAGCTCCGTCAGTACCTCGAGCCGCGCCATCTGAGGAACAATGATACGGTGGCTCAACATGAGGACACCTGCCGTGACAGACAGTTCCAGCTTCCGGTCAACAAATGGCTTCTTCAGATCATCTCTCTCACACCATTCACCATAATGCACCATGCGCACGACCTTGCCCAGTATCGGGGCCCTAGAAGTGAAACGTGCTATTTTCTTCGCATCGAGAACGTGACTGTCAACCAGCAAGACGAGCTCTTCGGGTTTCAAACGATTCGGTGCACGGGCCACGGAATACGAGACAGGCGGTCAGAATTACTCATATAATCAGTGCCTTGTGCCTCAATGCTGTAGCTGTATGTTGACAGCTTTAACGCCCAGCGCCGGATCCTCGATGACGTCATAGTTGTCAGGTCCTGGTGCTCACCAAACAGTCTCACTAACGGCTTGTGATCTGTGACCAGCTTAAAGTGATTCCCCAAGTTATATTTGTGGAGCTTGCACACGCCAAACACAATAGAGAAGCCGCCTCCTCTGTCAAATCTGGCAGATCTACACTCGGGCTGCCGTCAAGCTGCGAGATAACATACCCCAAGGGCCTCTTCGATCCATCCGCCTCTCGCTGCGCAGGACGGCTCCATGCCCACGGGATTAAACGTCGGCAGACCCAAAAATGAGCTTGAGTGTCCACTTCTGTAGTGAGCCAGGAAGGAGTCTGACGTCATTGCGTTCTGCGCCCACTCGAAGCTCCTCAACTGCTCACTATCCCATCGCACCGGAACCTTCTGGAGAAGCCACAGTGGGGCAACTTGTCTGCACGAAGAGCAAGTACTTGAGTAGTATGTTACATACCGAGAACTCAAACAACTCTTTTGACGTTTTTTCGGTGATGGGTGCATTTTTCTATGGCGCGCACTTTTGGCTTGTTAGGGCTAATACCATTTGTACAATCAAAAGTCCTAAGTACTCTACTTGCTGCATCATGAACTGACATTTGATGAACGTACCTTCAGTCGGCGTCTTGCAAGCGGCGCTTACCTCGTCAAGCGTCTCAAGTGCTTCTTTTCAGACTGCTGCTAACCAAGATGTCGTCCAGAAACAAGCGACCGATGGCATGCCGCTAGCACTTTCTCGATTTCTCGTTGAAATATCCCTGGTCCTGCGGAAATTCCGAACGGCAGACGAGCATACGACATGGGTCCCTTTGCCGTGCTGATGGTTAGTACATCCCTGGAATCCTTGGGAATGGTGATTTGGTTATATGCCTGAGCAAGATCGATCTTTGAACAAATCACCCCTCCAGCTAATTGAGCAAAAATGTCTTCCACAAGTGGAAGTGGATACTAGTCAGTTTAAATCTCTGTTTGCGTAAACTTGAAATTAGCGCCACACTCTAATATCACCAGACTTCTTTTGAGCACTGGAACCAGAGCGCTGCCACTGGCTGTTTTTTCACCAGCACATTATCCAGCTTTGACGTCCTGCTTTCCAGTTGCTGCTCCACTTTCTCCCTGTAGGACGTTACGGCTGTGATTGGGCCTGAAAAACTTTGGGGGTACAGAAGCGGTCCACTTCCATTCGTCCTCCACATCCATTCGCTTACCGGCCCTGGCCTCGGGGATACTTCTCCTTCAGCTGGTCATCAGGCGAAGACAGGACAGCTTTGACCTCGGCACCAGTTGACCCTGTTTCTCTCCGGCCAGTCCCTTCCCAAAAGGCTTGACCTGCTCCCTTGTACGACAATCCCTTTAAGATTGGGGTAGATCATGTTGTTGTGCTTGACAGACGTACGAAACTCTCCCAGCACCGGAATGGGCTGCCGTGAATACGCCCTCAGATTGACCCTACACTCCCTCATTCTAGGCCGTGTGATCAATGATTTAAAGGTATCCTCTCCAATGAGTGTGTACCTCGAGATGGTATCAATCTCCATCGTGACATCAGATTGCTGAAAATTAACAGTGAATGTGAATGAAGGCGAACCACCCACCTGTCTGACGTCAGCAGTCTCGGTGTCCGGACCTCGGCGGATCTGACCGATTGATGCCCCGGTGTCGACCCAGTTCTCCCAGTCTTCTTCGTTCTCTGAGGCAGAGCGGTTGAAAGTTGTTCGCCGCTGTCGACGCGCCCTCGATGCATGGGGCTGTCGCTGGTTAATCTGTCGAAAGCCTGCATGCAACCTGGATGTTCCAACTGGCCGAGTTTCGACACTTCAGATTTCGGACTCGCAGATCAGTCTGGACTGTGATTGGCAACGGATGCAGCGCCAGAGTGCACTGTGACTGCAGCTGCTGCGACTGAGCATGAACCACGTGACGAGTCACTCTGACTGCGATGACTTGCCGCGTCTTGGTCCGACATTTGAGAGACGGCTGACTTGTAGAGCCTTCGCCAGTAGTTTGGGGCGTTACAGGAGGTGGCGCTGGAATGCGTGTCACGATGCCAAACACTGCTCCAATGAGGCCGTCCTCCCGTGTTGTCAACTCATACAGGCCTGTGACTGCTGTAACGTAGCTACTGGATGAAAGCTGCAACGGTTTTTGAGACGGGCACGATAAAATTGGTGAAAGTCGGAGATCGCTACATATTTGACGGTTGGGATCATTAATGAAGCTCTCAATCACTTCTACAGCTCAGAAACGACATCTTCATTTAAATTGAGGCGTACCTTAAGCTTTTGACAGCATTAGAATACGCATTCTTCCAACAGCGGTGAGTAATCGAGCTCTCTTGACATATCTAGTGTTCTGCTTACTTTCAAAGAAAACAAAAGTTCCTGCCATCAGGAACGAATCCAAATCGGGATTAAATGGGTTGATTCACCCATCTTGCAGATTATGCAGCGTTGGCCAGCAACAGTTACTGTCCAGAATCCATCTTCACACGACGGTCGTCTCGTCGCGTGTAGAGGACACAGACGTGTCACGTGTGCCAGTCTATTACGAATGACGCGGGGCCGCCTTTGGCCGTCAGACAGAGTCAACACATGCGGTACAGTATCTCACAGGTGCGCAACACGCCGACCGTTCGGGCCGGCTGGCCTGCGGACCGCTGGCCGGCGGCGAGCCTCAACCGATACCGATACGTACAAGGACGAAACGAAAACTTGCAAGCTGTGCACAGAAAATGAGTGAGGGTAAAGCATGACGTGACAACCGAACGGTAGATCGTCGGTGGTCAAGACTCAGCCTCACCTGAGCCTTCTCCATCTTCATCTCTTGAGCTTGCCTCGAGACGACTGCAGACGGGTAAACTCTGTTTGACGGTACCGAGGGTAGTCCGTTTCAGAGTCCTGTCGCAGAAGCACTGGTCCTCTCAACCAACAGGTCAATCTCTCGAGCGGCTCATCGACTACTTCACGTCTCAGGTCTGCGGGTTGTCTCGCCTCTGACGTGGTGCACTGATCTCGGTTGAGACAGCTGGAGGATGGTGGTCACCCTGTTCTGCACGAACAGCTTCAGCTTCTTTTTGCTTTTCAGCCGGCAGATGTCGTCCTTGGCGTCGGTCCAGTAGAAGATCTGCGGGTTTATCAGGTTTGGCGCTTGTCTGACAAAGTCCACCAGCGGACAGTCGACGAGATCAGCTCTCAGTTCGAGTCTGGGCACACTGAGGACGGGCGTCAGGGGTGCAAGACGCGACTTCGCCATAAAGCGTCTGGACTTCACTGTTACAATCGCAAAGACGACACGCAGTAAGATTTTGGAGGAATACAGAAGACATGATAGTCATGTATCAGCGCTGGTCATCAGTAGTGCACGAGGGAAGCACACGGTGCGGTCAGACGCATCTCTGCTCTGCTTCAGGCAGCTAACTCATCCTAGAGCTCAGGTGACATGTCCTCATCCCAGCCAGCAGAGCGCGGCTCTCCCCACGTCCTCTGGAAGAGTGATTTACCGACAATAAGCCACGGACACAGTACACCGAGGGGGTCAAACGGTCTTATCAGTATGGACAGCAACTCCCACTTGGTGGAGACGACAGGCATGGCAGACACGTGTACTGGGAGGTGGTCGTGCCTGGGTTCCATTGGCACACCGCAGACGTTGGGTCGCTTGCGTCACTGGAGATGTGCAGTTTTTGCAGCCATGACCAGCGTCGCAGACATCTCTTCCGCTCGCTATATGTTAGACTCCTTCTCTCTGTTGGAGAGGAGGTGCACACGTGATCTGTACAGCCCCGCGCTCAGTTTTCACAGAGAGACGGTTTGGCTGCCAAGGGACAGGTAGGTGACGGAGAATAGTTTACAAGCAGTACGGACGTAGAAAGGTAATCGAACGGGGGCCGGTGGAACGCGCCGTGGTCGCGGCCCACAGGAGCTGAGGCACTTCTGTCTTTATCAGAACAGAGGACCTGGTGGAAGATGCCCTCATTCATACCAGTCTGCGCTGAACCCGCGTCGCGTTGGAATTGAGCAGGACACAGCAGGCCAGCCGGAGCAGTTATTCCAGTTTCAGGTAGTCGCTTGGCTTGTGGCGGTGCGTCTCTGGTGAACTGTTATGAAATACTACCCGCACGCTTCGCGGCTTTTCGTTCGCACTACCCAGCGGTGCGGGCAGGTAATATATGCTGACGATCCTCCTAGCAGGGTCTCGAATCACATCACTTGCTCAGGCAGCTCGGGCCAGGTGGTTGCTGTACACTCGGTGCTGGGTAGTTGACAGCCGCTGCCCCATGCGCCGGGTATGCGATGCTGCAGCAGAGATGAGTGAATGGGTGCTTGTCGGACATCCAAAACAGACCCATCTCGTACCTCTTATCCTATGGGCTCTACATACGTCGACTCCTCTAGTGGATTTGGTTCTTCTTCCTCATCTGCGATCACCAGAGCCTCCAGGCTCCAGAGCTGGTCTCAGTCCGGCTGGAGACGTCAGCAGCGGAGCGCGTACTTCGCCGCATGAGAGGTGACCGGAGCGTCGTCCCTGCCGTGAAGGACAGTATACCCAACACGGTCTCCACCAGACCCACGTTTGTCAGAGGAATATGGTGCCACATCAACACTTCATACATCTGGTCAAACCAAATCAGAATATCCACCACATTGTGAGGCCTATCCTGCGAAAGTCGTTTACGAAGAAAGAAGGTGCTCCACACGTACAGAAGTGGTCGGAAAAGGGTGGCTGCCGAGTGGCAGAGCGGAGATGGTGGTTTAACGCCACACAGTCGAACAGATTTGTGTCCTCCCACCATGACGACTCCCTCAGAGCCACTCTCAAACTTTTCAGAGACCCTAGGCTCTCCACGACTCCTGGAGACTCCAGGCAAAGAGTTGAATACTCCCACCTTGGGAAGGGTGAGAAAGGTCCGCCGCTGATGTCTTGGAATGGTACGCGAGTCAAAGCTACCATCTTTCAAGGTTCCTGGGCTTACAGAACTCCGCGGCCGGGCGGTCACCTCTCCAACCATGCTGTCTTGGGTGAAGCCAGATTCTTGCCCGTTGGCGTTGTTGGGGTGGTCAGGCTTGCTGCCGGAGGCTGAGGCGTCGAGATAAGTCTGTTAAATTGCTATTGGTCACGGGTGAGCAGTTGGGATAACGTCAAGGAGTTGGCTATGGTTAACATCAGCGGAGCGACTGGGTGGCAGGAAGCGGCGTTCCATCACCTAACGTTTCTGTAGAAATGCCTGGTCGGTCAGGCATTCCTGCAGATTGCCTAGGCTTTTCTGCAAAATGCCTGGCTGGCTAAGGCAATTTTGCAGATTGCCTAGGCCATTTGCAAAATGCCCTGGTTCTCACATTACCCCGTAAATATGTATATATATTAATATATATATATTATATAATATATATATGTATATATAATAGTATATTATATAATATATATATTATTATATATATAATATAATTTTATTTTAAATGATCACATTTTGAAATATTTGGAAAAATATTTTTTCTTTGTTTCCATTTTTTTTTTAAATTCTGTGACCGAAATTAAATTAACATTCCATAGATAGGCATGTTTTTGGTAGTGCTGTTTATTAGCCTTGTAACTAAGTCCTAAACCAGTCCACTGTTCCGCTGGACGATCTATCTGTGAGATGGATACAGACTGATTTTTACATTGTTTTTTTTTACATTTTTTATTCATGCGTCATAGTCCCAAGGTATCCTCGGTGTTCCCCTCAGGGATCGTGGTTTGTAATCAAAACATTTTGAAATCCGGTGGCAAATCAGGTTATAATGTTTATATAGTTTACTGCTCAACCCTTCTCCGATGCTATTAGGTTGTCGCTGGGGTGTGGATATTCCCAGCGTCATTGAGATTTTATCTATTACCTAGAGTACAACATCACATCCACTGGTGGAGGTCGGGCAACAATGATTAGACCCTGTTGGCGAACAGCTTGTGTTCAGCACTCCTCAGCCTCATCTCACCTGGGAAGACACGGGAGCGTTGCGGCAGTCTCCTAAATACCAGTAGAAGGAGGATCCTGGTCTTTTTCTTTCAATCTTTCTCCTATCCTGAAGGTCAGCGGGGCGGATGTTAGTATCATAGTTTCGCATTCATTCTTCGGTGACGCTGTTTGAAAAGGACGTAAGAACACAGACGCGATGTCTCGTGTGCCGTCTATTTCCGCGAATGACGGCGGGGCCGCCTGGCCCGTCCAGAACACAACACATGCGGTACAGTATGACCACAGGCGCAGCCAACGCCCGACCCTCGTTTGGCCGGACCATGGCCTGCCGGCCCGCTGTTCCGCCGCCGAGCCTGAGATACCGATGCCGATACGTACACGCGGGCATTATCTCGAGATTAAAACTGTTCACCCACAAAAAAAAGATATGCTTGCTTTCGTAATAGGGATAGTTGATAGCGTTTACCACTTTCATCTGCCTCCCAACGTCTGCTCTCTCACGTCCTGTCACAACCACGGATCAGAAGATGCACTCTTCATCTCTGACGCAGATCATGCCGGGGAGAGGGGACGGAACGGCCAGTGCAGTCCCGGAACGAAAGTCCGGCAACCTGCCGCGAGGCTGAACTACGGCGGAACAGCAGCCACGTCAGGCGGCCGCACAAACGGACGCCGAGGCCGGCAGCCGTCAGAACCGTGACGGCAGCAGTCAGACGTGAACCGAAGGCAAGTCCAACGTGACGGCCGCAGCCCAGACGCGCAGAGACCTCTGACGCCACCAGCGCGTTCCCCGCTTTTGCCTCAGCTCAAGGTAGTTGACCTGAGAACGGAAAATGGGTTTTCAGTAGATGGGTCGGAAGGTCATTATTATCTATCGTTTCCTCTCCGCAAAGCTGGTCAATGTGAGTCTCCCAGATCCTCCGTCTTCTAGCGTATCACATAGGACCACTGGCTTCAAAAAGCACATTTTATGTGGCCTGGGTACCATTGGCTCCCCCAGGCCAAGTTTTGAAGCGTAAACTTCGCCTATCTCAAACGTCCAAAGTTCTCTCTTACCGTCATGTTTTTGTTTCTGAGTCACATGCCGTCTTTACGCCCGTTGTTCTGATGTTTGGCCGCTGCAGATCCAGTTTGGTGCGCAGGTCTGCGACCCAGCAATCAGCTCTGCGGGAGGACACCAGTCGTTGAGTGAGGGACGAACGCTACTGGCCAGCCAGTTCGCGAAGACACAAATCCCACTGACCTCCACTACAGCGCTGCAGTGCCGCTTCACCTCCGACGCATCCTCTCAGCAGACGTTTCCCCTGACTGTGCCTCGGTTCTATGTTCTGTGCTCGCTCCCGTTTCACGCACAACTTGGAAATTCCCGAAGAAAAGCGGTAGCATTATCGGACACTAACATGTCAGGCAGAACCCCCCAGCGGGAGAACATTTCCTCAGATTATGGATGGAGGTTCTTGAGCCGACCTGCACACACTTCGGCTCAACCCATTTTGAGTGCGCCCATCAAACTAAAACAAGCACGTAACGTCCTCTTACCGGTTTAGCGAAGTCTATATGAACCCTGGACCATGGGCGATTGGGCCAGTGCCACATACTGAGCGGTGCGCGGTTGGGGGCAGGGCGGCTCTCCTATCATGGCCGACACCTCCTAACGACGCTCTCGATGTCTGCGTCGATTCCCGGCCACCAGACGTAGCCTCTCGCAGCTCTTCAAGCGCCCTGATTCTGGGTTTAGCCCGTGCAGCTCCGTCAGTACCTCGAGCTGCGCCATCTGAAGAACAATGATACGTTGGCCCACATAGGACACCTGCGCTACAGAGCAGTTTCAGCTTCCGGTCAACAAATGGCTTTGTCAGATCATCTCTCTCACGCCATTCACCATAACTGCACCATTCGCATGACCTTGCCCAGTGTCGGGTCCCTAGAAGTGAAACGTGGCTATTTTTCTTCGGCATCGAGAACGTGACTCTCAACCCGCACCAGACGAGCTCTTCGGGTTCAGACCATTCGGTGCACGGCCACGGAATACGAGACAAAGCTTCAGAATACCCATATATATCAGTGCCTCTGTGCTCATGCTGTAGTCTGTAATGTTGACAGCTTAACGCCCAGCCGCCGGATCCCGATGACGTCATCGTGGCATGTCTGTGGCTTCACCAACAGTCCTCACTAACGGCTTGTGATCTGTGACCAGCTTAAAGTGATTCCCCAACAGATATTTGTGGAGCCTGCACACGCCAAACACAATTGAGAGCGCCTCTCTGTCAATCTGGGCATATCTACGCTCGGGCTGCGTCAAGCTGCGAGATACGTACCCCAAGGGCCTGTCCGATCCATCCGCCTCTCGCTGCGCCTGGAGCGTGTTTTTAAATGTAATGTTCAGATAAGTAAAAGCCATGTTAAATTAGGTTAGGGTTAGGTTAGGTTAGGGTTAGGTTAGGTTAGGTTAGGTTAGGTTAGGTTAGTTGGGTTAGGTTAGGTTAGGTTAGGGTTAGGTTAGGTTGGGTTAGGTTAGGTTGGGTTAAGGTTAGGTTAGGTTAGGTTAGGTTAGGTTAGGTTAGGTTAGGTTAGATTAGGTTAAAAAGATGTCAGATGCTGTTGCTTTTCAATTGATTTTTCTTATCTCAACATTACATTTCAAAACACGCGCGCCAGGACGGCCCCCATGCCTACGGGAGAAGCGTCGCAGACCAAAATGAGCTGGTGTCCACTTCTGTAGTGAGCCAGGAAGGAGTCTGACGTCAGTGCGTTCTGCGCCACTCGAAGCTCCTTTGGCTGCTCACTATCCCATCGCCACCTTGGAACCCTTCTGGAAGCTCATACAGCGGGGCCATCTTGTCTGCACGGAGGAACGTATTCGAGTAGTATTGTTTACACATACCGAGAAAGCTCACAACTCTTTGACGTTTTTCGGTTGATGGTGCATTTTTGATGGCGCTCACTTTGGCTTGTGTAGGTCTAATACCATTTTTGTCAATCAAATGTTCGAAGTACTCTACTTGCTGCATCATGAACTGACGTTTGGATGAACGTACCTTCAGTCCGGCGTCTTGCAAGCGGCGCAGTACCTCGTCCAGCGTCTTCAAGTGCTCTTGTTCAGACCTGCTGGCTCACCAAGATGTCGTCCAGGTAAACGGCGACCGATGGCATGCCGCTCGCACTTTCTTCGATTTATCGTTGAAAAATACCCTGGTCATGCGGGAAGATTCTGAACGGCAGACAAGGCATACGACATGGGTCCTTTTGCCGTGCTGATGGTAAGTAACTCCCTGGAATCCTTGTGAATGGTGATTTGGTTCTATGCCTGAGCAGGATCGATCTTTGAAAAATCAACCCTCCAGCCAATTGAGCAAAATTGTCTTCCACAAGTGAAAGTTTGGATACTAGTCCAGTTAACAGCTCTGTTTGCAGTTTAACTTGAAATTAGCGCACACTCTAATATCACAGACTTTTTTACACGCACCAGAGGGCGCTGCCCACTTTGGCTTGTTCTGCACCGGCCACAGTATGCCAGCTTTGACGTCCTGCCTCCAGTTGCTGATTTCCATTCTCCTGTAGCGTACGGCAGTGATTTGGGCCTGAAAAGCTTTGGGGGTACAGAGCGGTCCACTTCCAACCTCACCTCCACATCCTTCAGGTTACCTAGTCCTGGCTCGAAGACGCGGGGACACTTCTCCTTCAGCTGGTCATCAGGCGAAGACAGAACAGCTTTGACCTCGGCACCAGTTGAACCTGATTCTCTCCAGCCAGTCCCTTCCTAAAAGGCTTGACCTGCTCCTTTGTACGACAATCACTTTAAGATTGGGGTAGATCATGTTGTTGTGCTTGACAGACGTACGAAACTCTCCCAGCACCAGAAGGGGCTGCCGTGTATACGCCCTCAGTTTGACCCTACACTCCCTCAGTCTAGGCCGTGTGAGAATGATTTAAAGGTATCCTCTCCACTGGTGTGTACCTCGAGCGGTATCAATCTCCATCGTGACATCAGCGTGCTGAAAATTAACAGTGCATGTGAATGGAGGCGAACCACTTACCTGTCTGACGTCAGCAGTCTCGGTGTCCGGAGCTCGTCGGATCTGACCGATTGATGCCTTGGTGTCGAACCAGTTCTTTTAGTCTTCTTCGTTCTCTGAGGCAGAGCCGGTGACGTTGTTCGCCCGCTGTCGGCGCCGCCTCCCCGAGCTGCGATATGCCCGGCTGTCGCTTGTTGCCTCTGTCGACGCCTGCCATTGCCCTCTGCGATGTGTCCCAACTGTCCGGCAGTTTCGAGCTTCAGATATTTCGGGGAACCTGCAGATCTCTGGACTATTGGCAACGATCGACAGCTGCCAGCAGTGCACTGTGACTGCAGGCTGGACTTGCGACTGCAGCTAGGAACAGCAACGTTGACCCGACGTCCCACTTCTCGTACCTGCGATGACTTGCGCGTCCTTTGTCGACATTTCGAGAACCGGCTGATCTGTAGAGCCTTCGCCAAGTCCAGTTGCGTCTCAGCCAGGAAGTTGCCCGCTGGATGCGCTCGTCAGCGATGCCGGCACACCAAAGCGCTCCATGAGCCGATTCCACCATGTGTGTCCCAAACTCACAGTGCTGTGCTGCTGTACGTAGCTCTGCAGGAAAACTTTGCAACGGTTGAGACGGGAGGCCCACGGATTAACATTGGCTGCTATCGGAAATCGGCTCACAATCTTGACGGCTTGCGATTATTTATGAGCTCTTCATCGCTTTCCAACAGCTCAGAAAACGACCACTTCAGTTAAGCTTGACAAGACGCAAACCAAAGCTTCTTAGGAACAACGAATTACGCATTCTTCCACATGCCGGTGAGTAATCGAGCTCTCTTGACAGTATCATCAGTGTTCTGCTTACTTTCCAAAAGAAACACAAAACGTTCCTCCCATTCAAACCACGAATCCAAATCGGGATTAAATGGTTCGATCTCACCCATCTTGCAGACCAAATGCAGCGTTGCCAGCACCAGTTACTGTCCAGAATCCATCTTCACCACGCGGGTCGTCCTCGACGCCAGTGTAGAGGAACACAGCAGACTTGTCTCGTGTGCCAGTCGATTCACGAATGGACGCGGGCCGCCTGGCCCGTCCAGACACGCAACACATGCGTACCAGTATGATCACAGGCGCACACACGCCGACGCGCGTTCGGGCAGCTGCCTGCCGGCTCCGCTGGCCGGCCGGCCGAGCCTGACACCGATACCGAACGTACAAGGACGAAACGAAAAACCCTTGCCAGCCTGTCACAACTGAGTGAGCCCGGTAAACATGACGTTGACACCAAAACGGTAGCATCTCACGTCGGGGAGTAAACAGGACTCAGCCTCACCTGAGCCTTCTCCATCTTCATCTCATTGGAGCGGCCTCCAGAGACGACTGCTGACTGTCACACTCGGCTGACGTACCGATGGTAGCCCGCTGCAGAGTCCTGTCGCAGGAAGCACTGGTCCTCTCCACCACAGGTCACATCTCGCCAGAGCGGTTGTATCGGCCATACTCACGTTCTCCAGGTCGCCGGGTGCTCCCCTCTGACGTGGCTGCCACTGATCCCGGGTGAGACAGCTGGAGGATGCTGGTCACCCTGTTGGGGCGAACAGCTTCAACTTCTTCTTGCTTTTCAGCCAGCAGATTTGACGGCCATGCGTCGTCCGAGTAGAAGACCTGCGGGTTTTGTCAGTCCAGCGCTTGTCTGACAAAGTCCACCAGCGGACAGTCGAGATGAGATCAGCTTCTCAATTCGAAGTCTGGGCCACAACTGAGGACAGGCGTCAGGGGTGCAAAGACTGCGACTTGGCCATAAACAGTACTGGAACTCCTCACCCTGCGTACAGCATAGACGACACACAGCAGTACGATTTTTGACACGAATCACAGAAGACAGATACTCGGATGTCATCATTCGGCTGGTCATCAAAGTGGTGCACAGGAAGCACACGTTGCAGTTCAGACGCATCTCTTGCTTCAGGCAGCTAAATCCTCCTGAGCTCAGGTGGACATGTCCTATCCCAGCCAGCAGGGCGCGCTACTCCCTACGTCTTTGGAAGAGTGAGTTACCGACAATAAAGCCACCGACACAGTACACCGAGGGTCATATACGTCTTGATCAGCATGACAGCAACTCCCTCTTGGTGGAGACGACAGGCATGACAGACACGTGTACTGCGAGGTGGTCCGTGCCTGGGTTCCATAGCACACCCAGAACGTTGGCGTACGCGTCGCCGTCACTGGAGATGTGCAGTTTGTGCAGCTCCATACCAGCGTCGCTGAACATCTCCTCCGCTCGCTTTGTGTTTAACTCCTTCTGCTCTGTTGGAGAAGGAGGTGCACACGTCATCCATGTGCAGCCTCGCCTCAGTTAATCACAGAGAACGGCTCGGTCTTTTTTTTGCACGGGGACAGGGGTCCCAGCGTGAACGAGATAGTTTAAAGCAGTACGAACGTAAAACAGGTATTCCCGAACGGGGCCCGGTGGAAACGCAGCCGCTGTCCGGCCTACAGAAACTGCAGGCACCTTTCTGTCCTACTCAGCAACAGAGACCTGGTGGAAGACTGCCCTTATTCATGCCAGTCTGCGCTACCACCGCGTCTCGTTGGAAGTTGAGCAGCACAGCAGGCAGGCGCCGCAGCAGGTTATTTCCAGTTTCCAGGTAGTCGCTCAGGCTGTGGCCGGTGGCGTCTCTGGCTGAACTGTTGAAAACTACCCGCAGCTTGCGGTTCCGTTAGATACCGCGGTGCGGCAGGTAGAACTTGCTGACGTCCTCCTCAGACAGGGTTTCGATCACATCAGCTTGCTGTAGCTCCGCCAGGTGGTTGCTGTGCTCTCGATGCTGGGTAGGTGACAGCCGCTGCCCCATGCGCCGCTTCTGCGATACTGTAGCAGAGATGTGAGTAAAGAGGTGCTTGTTGGACGTCCAAAACAGACCCATCTCGTACCTCTTATCCTGTGGGCTCTACGTTGATTCCTCTGGTGGCTTCGGTTCTTCCTCCTCATCTGTGATCACCAGAGCCTCCAGGCTCCAGAGCTAGTCTCTGTCCGGCTGAAGACGTCAGCAGCGGAGCGCGTTCTTCGCCGCATGAGAGGTGACCGCAGCGGTGTCCCTGCCGTGAAGGACATACCCAAACACGGTCTCCACCGCCCACAGTTCAGATTAATCTGGTCCCACAACAACAATTCATACATCTGGTCAACACCGATCAGAATATCCACAGGCCTACCTGCGAAGTCGTCAGCGAGAAGTAAGTGCTCCACAAACCGTAACAGCAGTCGTCCGGGGCTGGGCGTGGCTCCTCGAGCACAGATGGTCGGTTTCCCACAAGTCGAACAGGTGCTCCTTCCCACCATGACGACTCCTAAGAGCCACTTTCACCTTTTCATAGACCCTAGGCTCCTCACCACGCTCCTGGAAACCCAGGCAAATGAAGGTGCCACTCCCCACCATGGAAAGGGCGAGAAGGTCCGCGACTGATGTCTGGATGTACGACGAGTCAGAGCTACCATCTTTCAAGGTCCTGGTTATACAGGACCCGCGGGGCCTAGTCACCTCCACCAGTGCTGTCTGGTTGAAGCAGACTCCCTTGCTGGCGTTGGGGTGGAAGCCAGAAAGTCCCTTGCTGGCGTTGGGGTGACAAGCCAGAAAGTAAAACACATACAAATGATGACACTGCAAAGACATGTATTACACTTTTTTACCAGTGTAGCATGTCGACCGCGTATAAGGCAGAAGAGAAATCTCTAAGAGAGATTATTTCAAGAAACTGTACGCCGGTCAAACCAACTGACAATCTCAGACTGACTATAATATTATAAAAGTCGCGAAGGTGTCCTCCCTGGTAATGAATAACAACATATCAAAGGACAAGTCAATACTAAAAGCAACTAACGTAGTGTATGAGTTTAAATGCCCATTTGGCGAGTGTGCGCGCCAACCTAACTCGTCCTACATAGGACACACAACTACTTTATCCAGACGCATCACCATGCATCTTCAGGAAGGTGCACCCAAACATCATGTACTAACCGAACATCAAAGACCTCTCCTCAGGAACGCCATGGTAGAGAACACTAGTGTGTTAACAAGGAACTCAAACCAACGGAAACTGAAAGTGCTAGAAGCAGTATATAATCAGAGACAAAGATCCCAACATAAATCGGCCAGTCAAACATGAGGGGCACCATCTGGCTCTGTGACGGCCAGCCCGCTGGCCCCTAGGATTTACAGGAGAATTAGGCTTGGCTGATTGGTGTCTGTTTTTGTTATTTGTTTGCGATTTAATATCCGAGGCGCTTTCACGCCAGCAAAAGCCGTTCAGTGTATGTCGTTAAAACTCGAATGTGTCAATTTCAAACTTTAAAGGTTTGAACCGTTTGTGAACTATCTTACGCCGCGATACGACTGCGAATGTATACTGTTATCCATATTGTTATTTTTTTAATATGTGTGCCCGCACCTATGTTGTCTGAAGATGTCAGCGGGTTTGACGAAACGTTACGTAATAATATAGGTGCATTTTTTTACAACGATACTCTTTGCAGATAGACGAGGTGGTGAGAACTGTCGAGAACGATCAGAAGAAGCAAGTCAACGCCAAATATGCTGTCTTGTTTAACTGTATTTTGGCATATCGAACATCTGCTCCTACTTTCACAAATATATACTTTTATATATAATATATATATATATATATATATTTTAGTTTTATTTTTTAAATTATCACAAACTTTAAAAAATATTTTGAAAATACATTTTTTCCTTTATATTTCGTCTTTTTTTCAAGTTCTGTGACGAAATAAATTAACATTGCCGCATAGCAGTTTTGGTAGTGCTGTTTATTAGCTGTAACTAGTCGCTAACGCAGTCCACTCCGCTGGACGATCTATGCATACAGACTGTATTTTTACGTTTTTTATTCGTCATAGTACCCAAGGTACTCACTCGTCAAGGGATCGTGGTTTGTGAATCAAAAACTTTTCAATCTCGGTGCAAACGGTTATATGTTTATTATATTTACTGCTCAACTCCTTCTCCGTGCTATAGGTGTCGCTGGGGTGTGACATTGAGCGTCATTTGAGATTCTTATCTATTACCAACATCATATCACTGGTGGAGTCGGGCAAGTGATGACCCTGTTGGTAACAGCTTGTCAGCACGCTCAGCCTCCATCTCACCTGGGGAAGACACGGAGCTGCGCAGCTCTAATCCAGTAGAGGAGGATCCTGGTCTTCTCATCTGAGGTCAGCGGTTCCGATGTTCGCTCAATCTTCGGTAGACGGCTGTTGAGGATGTAGAGGAACCCAGACGTGTCACGTTGTGCGCAGTCCCTAATTCAACGAATGACCGCGGGGCCCGCCTGGCCCGGCGTCCTAGACACCAAACACATGCGGTACAGGTTATGATCACAGGCGAACGCACGGCCGACCGTTCGGCCGGCTGGCCTGCGGCCCCTTGTCGCGGCCGGCGAGCCTGATACCGATTACCGATACCGTAAACTTACTGTCCCCACAAAAAGTATGTTTACACTCGTAACGCGATTGGAATTAGGTTTTACCAACTTTTCACTGCTCTCCCACGTCTGCTCTCTCATCGTCTGTCACACCACGATTCAGAAGATGTGCCACGCTTTTTCATCTCTGACGCACGATATGCCGCGGAGAGCGGGACGGAGCTGCCAGTGCAGTCCGGCAGCCGAAGTTTCCGGCTACCTGTCGCGAGGCTGAACAGCGGCGGAACAGCAGCCACGTCCAGGCGGCCCGCACCACGGACGAGAGGCCGGCAGCCGTCCAGTTACGTGACGGCAGCAAGTCCAGACGTGACGGCAGGCAGTCCAGACGTGACGGCAAGTGCAGTTCCAGAACGTGAACGAAGGCAGTCCAGACGTGACGTGCCGGCAGACCAGACGCGTGAGGACCCTCTGACGCCACACCAGTCCGCGTTTCCCCGCTCTGCCTCAGCTCAGGTAGTTGACCTGAGAACGGGAAATGGGGTTTTCAGTTGATGGGTCAGGGAGGTCATTATTCATCGATTCGTATCCTCTCACGCGAAGCTGGTCAATGTGACGTCTCCAGATCCTTCCGTCTTCTAGCCGTATCACATAGGACACTGGGCCTTCAAAAGCACATATTGTGCCTGGTACCCATTGGCTCCCCAGGGCAAAGTTTTGAGCGTAAACTTCGCCATCAATCTCAAACGTCCAAAGTTCTCTCTTACCGTCATGTTTTTGTTTCTGAGTCACATGCCGTCTTACGACCGTTGTTCTGATGTTTGGCCGCTGCAGATCCAGTTTGGTGCGCAGTCTGCGACCCAGCATCAGCTCTGCGGGAGGAAACACCAGTCCGTTTGAGTTGACGGTGACGATACGCCTACTGGCCAGCCAGTTCGCGAGACACAAATCCACTGACCTCCACTACAGCGCCTGGCAGTGCACCGCTTGCACCTTCCCGCACATCCCTCTCAGCCAGAACCGTTCCCCCTGACTGTGCCTCGGTTCTATGGTTCTGTGCTCGATCCCCGTTTTCACGCACAAAATCTTTGGAAAATCTCCCGAAGTAAAAGCGGTAGCATTAAATCAGACATCTAACATGTCCAGGCAGACTCCAGCGGGAGAACATCTTCCTAGATGTATGATGGAGGTTCTTAAGAACCGACCACTGGCAAACACACTTTGGCTTCCACCCATTTTGAGGGTGCGCATCAACTACAACAAGCACGTAACGTCCTCTTAATACCGGTTTAGCGGAAGTCTATATGAACCCTGGACCATGGGCGATCGGGCCAGGGCCACATACTGAGCGGTGCGCAGTCGGGGGCTGGGCGGCTCTCTTGACATGGCCGACACCTTCTAACGACGCTCTCGATGTCTGCGTTGATCCCCGGCCACCAGACGTAGCCTCTCGCCAGCTCCTTCACATGCGCCTCATTCCTGGGTGAGCCGCGTGCAGCTCCGTCAGTACCTCGAGCCGCGCCATCTGAAGAACAATGATACGGCGGCCTCACATGAGGACACCTGCGGTGACAGACAGCTCCAGCTTCCGGTCAACAAATGGCTTCGTCAGATCATCTCTCTCACACCATTCACCATACTGCACCATGCACACGACCTTTCCCAGTGTCGGGTCCCTAGAAGTGAGACGTGCTATTTTCTTCGCATCGCGAACGTGACTGTCAACCAGCAAGACGAGCTCTTCGGGTTCAGAACGATTCGGTGCACGGCTACGGAATACGAGACAGGGCGTCAGAATTACTCATATAATCAGTGCCTCTGTGCTCAATGCTGTAGCTGTATGTTGACAGCTTTAACGCCCAGCGCCGGAATCCTCGATGACCGTCATCGTTGGCAGGTCCTGGTTGCTCAACCACACAGTCTTCACTAAAACGGCTTGTGATCTGTGACCATTTTAAAGTGATTCCCCAAGAGATATTTGTGGATCTTGCACACGCCAAACAGCAATAGAGAGCGCCTCTTCTGTCAATCTGGGCATATCTACACTCGGGCTGCGTCAAGCTGCGAGATACGTACCCCAAGGGCCTCTTCGATCCATCCGCCTCTCACTGCACCAGGACGGCCCCCATGCCCACGGGAGAAGCGTCGCAGACCAAAATGAGCTGGTGTCCACTTCTGTAGTGAGCCAGGAAAGGAGTCTGACGTAATGCGTTCTGCGCCCACTCGAAGCTCCTCTGCTGCTCACTATCCATCGCCACCTGGAACCCCTTCTTGGAGAACTCATACAGCGGGGCCAACTTCCTCTGGCACGGATAGGGCAAAGTACCTTCGAGTTGTATGTTACATACTGAGAAAGCTCAACAACTCTTTGACGTTTTCGTGATTGGTGCATTTTGAAATGGCGCTCACTTTGGCTTGTGTAGGTCTAATACCATTTTTGTTCAATCAAATGTTCGAAGTACTCTAAACTTTGCTGCATCATGAACTGACGTTTTGGATGAACGTTACCTTCAGTCCGGCGTCTTGCAAGCGGTGGGCAGTTTACCCCGTTCGTTCCAGCGTTTCGAAGTGCTCCTTGTTTTCAGACCTGCTGCTCCCACCAAGAATGTCTTTACCCAGGTAAACGGCGACCGATGGCATGCCGCTCAGCACTTTCCTCGATTTCTCGTTGAAATATCCCTGGTCCTGCGGAAATTCCGAACGGCAGACGAGCATACGACATGGGTTCTTTTGCCGTGCTGATGGTAAGTATATCCCTGGAATCCTTGTGAATGGTGATTTGGTTATATGCCTGAGCAAGATCGATCTATGAAAAAATCACCCCTCCAGCCAATTGAGCAAAAGTGTCTTCCACAAGTGGAAGTGGATACTAGTCCAGTTTAACAGCTCTGTTTGCAGGTAACTTGAAAATAGCGCACACTCTAATATCACCAGACTTTTTTAGCACTGGAACCAGAGGCGCTGCCCACTGGCTGTTCTGCACCGGCACCAGTATGTGCCCAGCTTTGACGTCCTGCTCCAGTTTGCTGCTCCAACTTTCTCCTGTAGACGAACGGCAGTGGGGATTTGGGCCTTGAAAAANGACTCGGCTGATAGATCAAACTCATACAGTACCTACTTAAACACTAATGAACAATGTTTCTTCAAAATCTCCTTGTATCCAACTTTGCAATGTTTTTAAAGGGTTTGTCAGGCCGTTCAGGAGTCTGCAATCATTGATAAATGTCTTTACTACAATACTCACCTAGGACGTGTCGATGGTGTACGCTGACACGGTAACATGGTCTAACCTTTGGAGACGAGTCGAATGGTGTACGCCTGAAACGGTACATGGTCTCCCTGGACGAGTCGATGGTGTCCACTGACAGGTAACATGGTCCTCAACCTTGGACGAGTCGATGGCGTGTACGCTGACACCGGTGTAAACATGGTCTCCACTTGGACGAGTCGATGGTGTACGCTGACACGGTAACATGGTCTCACCTTGGACGAGTCGATGGTGTACGCTGACACGGTGTCAGTCGCCTGCGTCTCATCGCGCGAGATAACGTCATTGATGCCCTGCCAGACGGCCAGTGTGGTGGCCTGCGGCAGGGAGGTCTCCGTCTCGAGGGTCACGTTCCAGCTGTAGGTGAGCGGCCGTCCCAGGTCCAGAAGCGGCAGCGCCCGGAACGTGGCGCGGGAGCCAGCAGAGGCGCACACCACCGACGGTCCCACCAGCGACAGACGAGGCGGCTCCTGGCGGGATGTACAGGCGCAATTCAGGGCACTTCAGTGGAACAGGTTCATGGACGATGTGATATAATAAGAGGGAATATCTGTCCGTATTGCGTTACAGATCAGGCTGAAATATTGAAGGCGAGTGTTATTATTTTTAAGTTATGTAGGTACTGCTTCACGGCTGGTGGATGTTAACAATTATTGATGGAGCATGGCGCGGTCGGTATGTGCTCTGTGAGAAGCAGATCTCGTTTGTGATGTGAATAGTGATCAACAAAGTGTTGCGATGTCGGAGACGGACAAGAACATCAAACCTGCCGCGGCTGCACCTTCGGAAATGTCGACGGAGGTTCTCACCCACTTGCTCGGACAGCAAATGGAGTTAGCGGCCCGCCGTGACGAGCAGATGACGGTACTACAGCAGAATCTCACCTCGGGTGCCACCGACGGCACACCCCTAGCGAGTGGCGGCGCTGAGACGACGACTGCGTCTGGTATCGCTGGCGCTCAGCCGCGGATCAGCATACCTGCAACCGCAACGCCGGTTCCGAGACTTCGTTCATCAGCATCCCTCATGGAGATCGAGTCCTGGGAGAGGAAGTTCGAGGGATACCAGCCCCCACCGGTAACAGTTGGTAGGCACTCGGGCGTTTGGCGCTCAAAACCTACTAGACCATAGGGTTCCATGTTCTTAGCGACGAATTTTACCGACGATCTGGCTCGTAACCTTATGGAACATATTCAATTCGAACTTTCGTGCAACAATATATATGACGGCTTGGCTACAACGTTTCTATTGACCATTTTTGTATATCTGGGCACAAAAAGGTGAACAATCGGCTCGGGGGGCCTTTTAACAAAATATTCGGAGCGCCAATGCCGACTGTGGCGAAGCATGGAAGTGCGACTGCAGCGTATTCGGTTTCGCGATCACATGGGTTTGCAGGGAATGACTGTGGACGCAACGTCGGGGATGGCTTGAGACACCTTGAACTGACGTTTGAGAAGGCGCTGGACATCTGTCGCGCCTCAGAGTGTGCTGCAAACAACAGTTCTGCGATCAGTGACTCTGTTAATGTCGGGAAAGTATCACAGTACCGGTGGGAGCGAAGACAACGACGTTTCGACAGTGCTAAGTCGGTCCCGACGGTGCGCCGCGACGCGACATCGTGACACACGGGAGTGTCCCGCTCTCGGCCAAACCTGCAACATCTGCCACGAGCGCGGCCATTTCACCGTGGTCTGCCGTGATCGGGCGCGCGACAGAGACAGTCTGCCGAGCTCCGGTAGCTCCAGCCGCTCCAGCCGCGGCCGCGATCACCGACAAGAAACTGGCGACGCGGACAGTGCCATCTATACATAACGGTCCCGACGCAGCAGCGCCACCTATACACACCGGCCCCAGCGTGAACGCTCTGACGGCCGCCAGGTGGACGACATCTGCAGAGAGCCCGACAGCGACATCTACGATGATTACGACAGTACTAAAGAGTCGGACACAGTGTCGCTGATGAAAGTGCGTGTGTCTGACGTGCGTCTGCGGGTTGTATCTGTGAAGCGATCCCCGCAGATAGACATAGAGACTCGCCGCCGCTGTGACCAGCGTATGGACTCCCGACACCGGTGCTGAAGTTTCTGCCATCTCCCGTGATCACGCGAAACGCATGGGTGTCAAGTTGGAAAACCTGACTCCGTCCAGAGCCACACTGTGGACAGCTGATGAACGAAAGATGCACTGCATGGGAATGTGTGACCTGACACTCCAGCTGGGAGACGTCACACACACGGCGGAAATATCTGTTCTGGAATCACTCCACACACCACTTTTGTCATGGCACGATTGTGTCATGCTCGACATCCTGCCGCCTGACTTCCCGCAACAGATCCGGCGCGTCGAAGATCACCAGTCCTCATCAGCGCGACTGAAAACACCCACAGCCACTGCAGATAGTATGAAACAACTGCGCACATCAGCTGAATGAGTGCGCGAGGTGGCCGAGCCGAAGACAGCAGCCGGAGCGTTTGTACAGCAGCCCCAGGAGCGTGACAGCAGCCGATCCGTGGACACTTCATCCGCACACACTCTCATCCGCGCTCCTGTCGAGCAGCGACTCACGCAAGAACGATTGCGGAGGCAGAAAACGTGAACGCAGTCGGCCTTCGGATCTAGGGCAATGCCTGACCCTCCGCTGACGTCCGATGCGAGTGAAGATGATGCCAGCCTTGCTTTGGATGAGATCAGAGCAGCTACTACCAGAGATCAGGAGCCGATGCCATCGCGTGTCTTCCAGGCGGTCTCTTCTGACTATTTTGCATGGGCTGGACGTGCTTACCTGGTTTATGTGGATAGACTGTCTGCCTGGCCATATGTTTATCACGTCAGAGAAAAAGCTTCCGTCAGAGCCTTCACACGGTGCCATCGCAAGATGTTCACAGCCACTGGGATGCCTCAAATACTGCGGACCGACGGTGGAGATCAATTCACGGCGCGACATACCCGCGAGTTCCTGAAGAGGTGGGGTGTGGAAAATCAAATCCCCACTCCCCACTCCCCACTACACAACGGACACGTGGAGGCAGCAGTCAAACATGTGAAACACCTGGTCAAGAAAACAACTCATCACGGTGGTCTCGACACAGATGAGTTCGCGCGCGCCCTGCTGGAGCTACGCAACACCCCTCGAGCTGTTGACGGGCGTTCACCGGCGCAAATCCTATACGACCACCCTCTGCGATCTGCAGTACCGGCGCACTACCGTGCCTTCGCGGCACAGTGGCAAACAGCGGCTGACTCCTGTGACACCACAGCCGTGGAACAGAGGCATCAAACGGAAGAGCGCTACAACGCAACAGCACGTTCCCATCAGGGACTGCGCATCGGCCAGCGAGTCCTGGTTCAGGATCTTGGCACCAAGGTGTGGGATCGTGCCGGCACTATCACCGGCGTGGGAGCCAGGCACGACTACACCGTCAAACTGCCGAGCGGACGACTTCTGTGGAGAAATCGGCGCTACTTACGACCCCAGCGTGCCCTCATCTCCGAGACATCTCCTCCTCCAGCACCCGCAACTCCGCAGCAGAGCCAATACCCACAGCAGACGAGAGAGAAGCCGCTGGAGGAGGAACCACTAAAGAGAACGTCGGCAATCGCCGCCGCGTCCACGGCACCGAACCAGGCACCATGGCCGCGACGCGGCACCAGGCAGAGACAGCAGACAAAGCAGCTCTCTGTAAACTGGGGAACACAATCGTATCATATGGCTCTGGAACAATATGCGTCACATTTGTGCTATGTGCTTGCACTAGAAGAAGCCGTGTGTATTTTGTTTGCTTTTGATCAGTGAGTTCTTAAAGGGACTGTTCCACCTTCTCAAAATTTATCAACTGTTCGCCGCATGTGGTGTTAAATATTAAGTAATTGCTTCCGAACACGATTATGACATTTGTTTCTCAAAACAGTGCTCTATTTCTAAAAAGTTAAGTTTTAACCCGCGCCGGGCCGGGGGGGTGTTTAGACACCCCCTCAGGTTTTTCCTGGATATGGGAAAACGGCGGCGCGTAGCGCGCCAATTTTCTAGTACCTGTTCGATCATCTTTTTCGCAGCTTTCAAAAAAGTTTTTGACAATATGTCATGTTCAGGTCAGGTCACCAGGCTAGTGTCAACGTGACCCCACCTCCGAAAAAGTTTGTGGTTCCACCAAAGGCACAGTTTTTATGCGGATTGGTTTCGTACTTACAGGGTTTCCATAAGAGCATGACTATCTATAAGTTTGTTTATCTCGGATTTTTTCGATAATCGGTGAGCTAAGGTCCAGGTCAATTTCCTGAACCTTCCATTATAAGTGAAATGGGAAAATAAAACAGATGCTTCTATTCTGAAAGTATGCATTGGATCAGGCCTGATTTTCAGGATCATGTTTTTAGCTCATTCCGGATGACCAGTGCTATTGTTCTTAAAAGATCTCTTCCAAGGTCATCTGAGGTCTCTGAGGTCGATCAGCATGAATTTGCTAATAAAACTTCTGATATAATGAAGATAGACGACGAGAGGATTACCACCACTGTATTTGTATCGTCTTTCCGCGTCGCCAATATGCACATGACTATCTGGGTCACCAATGACCTTGACCTGAGGTCAATTTTGAAAGTTGCACCTCACGAGGTCATCATGTATGAAGGTTCAAAGCGTCTTGAACGATCGGAACACGATAGTTGTTGAATTGAGTTATGTGTCATTTTTATTATAATAGCTATTCAGGAAAAACATATTTTTACAAAAACTGCATTTTTGACATTTGATGACCGTCTGGATCCCAAACATTGACCTGAGCATGAAATTTGAGGCATAAATGGCCGATTGCAAATTTAATAGCTTATAATGCTTTCTTTACATGATACTCCTTGCTATCATAGTTTCCGAGATATTTGGGGATATCTGGAGATATGTCCAAATCTGGAAACAATTTGAGAAATTTGACTTTTGATGCCTCTGGTGACTCTATATTGGACCTGAGCAAAATTTTTAACAAAATATTTCCAAATCCCCTTTTGACGAGCTCTCGACGGTAATTTTTGGTTTATGTCTAGGTCCATAGGAGCGAGTTAGAAGGGGGGTGTCTAAACAACCCCCCGGCCCGAGGAAGGTGGCGCCGAGCACCGGCCCGGCGCGGGTTAATATAAGGGCTGATGACGTCATATGAAGGAATTTCGGGAATAGATAAAACCTTCACGCTGCCATATGTACGGTTAATGTATGGCCAAATGTAAAACAAGTTGATTATCATTAACATTTAGTAAAGAGTGACAACATCATCGGCTCAGGGTCCCCTTTCAAATACACTGGGGACTGGCCACTGGGGATGTTACAGATGTCAAAACAAAACTTATTTGTGATTCGACCTCGGTGGTTGTTTTAACTTATACTATACATAATTGTAATGCCTAGCACGGAAAATGGCTATCTCAAATCAAATATAATGTTAAGGTGGGACACTGGACAGTCTTTTAAAATTGTCTCACCACCATATTTTGCGAAGTGCAAATTGTTTGACAAGATTTAGTGTGAACGTTAGACGCCTCTCACTTTTCGTCTCAAATTGAATAGTTCATGTGTCTTGGGGTAGGTGTGAGATATCTAGGGGGGGAGAGAGATTTGGTGCATAAACTTGCAACTCTCATGTCATCCACCGGTAAATTGGCATCTCTAATAGATCTCTCTCTAAATAAATTTGTTTGGTTTGTGGACCAGGCATCGCATCCTCTTTGTGATCATATACTCTAAATAAATGAGGCCGCTCACTGACCCAGCTGACCGCCCGTCTGGACGTGAATACAGTTGTCCAACGCGAGACCTGGCGTGTGTCACGCGAAGCAGAGTGGACTGAGTGAACCGAACCGATTGGAACATTTACCATGTTCGGTTTGTCAACAACCTGTGTTATGGTGAGCAGCCATTGCTTTGGATGTTTGACACCCAAGATATTGCACATCTTAAGTTGAATTTTCGAGCACATCGCCATGACAATTTTTTTCCTAGGGACATTGATAAAACAATATTCACTCACACATCACTATTCGACAATGAGGATAATTACTCCGAGGTACTAGATGATGAAGCGTAACTACGGAATGCGTTTTAAATATCAGAATATAATATATTAGGTGAATTTGCTTCTTTAGCAAAATGTTAGCAGTCTTTTCGATACTATATAGTGGTGGTAGGCTCTTTGAGGTCTACCGATAACTTACGTCTACCAGGCTCTTTAATATCTAAGCAGCTATGGAGAATTGTGAGAAATGATACATGATTTGATTTATATATAGGGTCCGGCAAAAGTTTTTGCCTCTGCCTGCTTCGGTGTTTATATCGTACCTACGAGATTATTGCATCAAATATATGCGTTCTTGGGCTCGCACCTGCTTCCTTGATCATTTGCCATTGAGTAATGGGGTCCCAATCCGATCTAAGGTCAGGGGCTGGTGAGCTGTGGCCAGAATAACGCGAACTGTCTGCCTGGAATAACGCCAGAAAAGTAAGGTCGAACACTTTGATATTAGCGAGCGGAAGCTGGCAAAAGGCGAGAAACTGAGCCAGAATGTTACTGTCAAACGTAGCCGGCCTACGTGGACATATTTCCGCACATCCAGTGCTGGTGGTGAGAATTACAGACCTCAAGAAACATTGCTGATAGACCTAGGTCGGGCCGCCCACCCATCATCTCCACTGTCACAAAAATTGTTCTCAAGAAAACAATCCAAATACAGAAATGAAGACGATCTGAATAAAAATCAGTGAGCATCAGAAATAGTCCAACGACTCACCCGCAAGGGCTGCCCAGTCTCTAAAGGACTGTGAAGCTCCACAGGAAGAGGTCTTTGGGACTTAAGGCCTTAAAGATGCAACATTTAAGCCAAAAATGTAGAGATATCAAGTGCTCACCCCGTTAGATTCGCAGAAGATTGCCATATCGAACAGTAGGGCTTGGGAAAAGGATGCTATTCAGCTATGAATAGTTTACGCCATCCTCCAAATCCCCCAAACGACCCAATTGAGCCCAAAATTGCAGCAATATTCGTTGCGATTCGTTCCATCTCTAGCACGATTCGCACGCCGAGATCGAAGTGTTGCGTCCTTTACTTTATAGGCGTGCTTTCCAGTAGATAGTTCGTTGTTTATTCTGCTGCAGTCACCAGCCCCTGATCTTAGGTTGGATGGGACCCCATTCCTCACGGGCAAAGGATCGTAGGAAGCGGATGCGAGCCCAAGAACGCTGATATTTGATGCAATAATCACGTAGGTACGATATAAACACGATGCGATATAAAGCAGACAGAGGCAAAAACTTATGGCGGACCCTATATTCTAGTTACGCAATACCGTGTGAAAATACACCAAAAAGGCTTTGCTAGTAGACACTCACACAATGCCAATACGATAGAGAAAAAAGAACAACAGCCATGTTGCGTCGAAGATATTGATGAAAGTCTTTTTAACTTGTCAGTAAATGCAGATAGATGAACGTCTATAGCAAAATATTTATCCACCTTCCCACCTTCAAAAGAAGAAACACCAGGAAATAGTTCAAAACTTTGACTAAAAGTATATGAGTGATATTAATCCCTGAATTTAGTGTTCTATGCAACAATAACATGTGATATTAATAAAGTGCAATATTAACATTCAATGATCTCAAATGAAAAATAATAGCATTCTACATTAAAAAAAGGACAAAACGATGGTTTCACCTTTGGAAGAAGAAAAAAATCTTATAACTGAGTGAGTTCAAACCTTAGTTGGTGAGATGTGAGGGGGCGTCTCCCCAAGTTCGGAGAATGATATAAACTGATATCCATGATAGCTTATGGCGTTCAATCCCTTCCACAATAACAGGTATTACAACTGGGTGTCTGTCCAGGAAACGGTGAGTTTAGGCAGGTTAGAGGTAGACTGTACCGCAATACAGTGCTGTGTCGCGGAACAGTCTACCCTACTGTCACAGAGCGTCACCAGCCTCAAACGGTTGACGGATTTGAGAAAGGGAAGAGTGGGAGTCACAATGTGATGGTACGTTACGTAGTGAACAAGTCGACAACAAATGAAGACATTATACATCATCGCTTAAACTGTGTCCATACCATATTTTTAAGCACTTTCTCGTTATAATGTACTGGTATCTAAATTGCATAACACAAACGGGAGCAAACTTTGGCCATGGCTCATTGTCAGATTATCTAAAGGGTTCATGTGGTTCATCATCGAACTCTGCTGGTGATTCGTCATCTCAGTCCGTACCGCCAGCGCCTGTGTGAAGTTGACGACCACGGAGCCGGCAGCTCGGCCGGCCAGCTCTCCACCGCCGCTTCCCAGCCGCACGATGGCGCTGTTCTCGGCCAGCGTCAGCTCCACGCCTCCGCTGGGTGCCGCCATTTTGGATCCGGGCCGCACCAACAGCTGATTACCGTGGACGGTGCAGTCGGCTCCCTCTGGAAATGAGTGGGGCGGGGTGGAGGGATGGGGAGGGGGTAAACACGTGACCGTTGTCCGGGCCCGAGCCGTGCCAGGGACAGATGACAGCATACATAGTGTCCGCATCAAGTTTGCTGCTACGTTTTAGAAAAACAGTGACTTTCAGTTGAAAGTGAGTGACTAACTGAGAATTAGGCAACACGTTTCATATAACGGGTATCGGTCGTCTTGTTTTATGGTGACGTATCGTGAATAAGTGCAGGCTCCATCCGATCACTCAGAGTAGGAAGGTCAGATAAATATACATATTGCATGATCCTTCCACGACCAGGATAAGATGTTCCGAAAACCTACTGCGCTACATCCTTCGCCGCAATCCTAAGGCAACGATCCTATGTCAGCTGATTGGCTATAAAACCAAAACAGTATGCAACAGTCTGAGATCGCGAACACTCGTGGAAGGGACCACTGACCCACTATGCACAATCACTTACCTGGGCTCGCCATTCCGCCTGGAGGGCTGGCAAGTGTCCAAAAGTTCCTTTCGCAGCCCTGTTCAGTCCATACCAGATGATCGAAGGTGACCAGGACGTGTCGGAAGGGGGAGGCGAACTCGGCTGCCTCGGACATGACTGGCGCTGGCGATCTCACCCGCAGAGTGTGGGCAGAGGATCGACAGGCGCTGTCACACCTACGGGCCGCAGAGTGTGGGCAGAGGATTGACAGGCGCTGTCACACCTACGGGCGGAGTGCACGTGAATTTGCTACGTTGGCACGCACAGTATATAGTTTGAAAAGTTTTGCTGTTGATGTGATGATATCTGTTGTTTTAATGATGATGCAAATTATATCATTACCAGTGCAAATGATACTTTTACTAATGCAAATCATATCATTATCAATGCAAATGATACCTTTACCAATGCAAATGATACCATTTCCAATGCAATGCAATATTGATTATTGGTCACAGATTATCTGGCACACATTTTCTGCATCCCTATAAAATGCGTACACCGACACTGTCTTCTGTGCAATCAGAAAGAGCATCTGTCTCACTCTGTCTTCCCTCCCCAGCTCCCTTCACTCTTTCCTCCCTTTCTCCCATCTTAGCTCCAACAGAGACATCAGAGACATGGCCTTCGCTTTGACGCTCTGGCTCATGAGAAACAAGCAACCAAGCTGTCGACTGTTGTGTCGTGTGTACATGTGTCTGAATTAGTAGTCTGTTCCTAGTAGTCTGTTCCTAGTAGTAGAGATGAGGTTTCTGTACGCGACGGCGCTGGAAGTGGGGGATACTGGGGACGCGGCATGAACAAGGCCTTCTTGTGAATACAGTGAACCGAGCGGACGTGCTTCTTAGCTCCGGCACAACATGGCGACTAGAATAAGATGCTAAGCCAAGAAGCATTCAAATAGTTATTTATCTGTTCTTGCTACATATAAGTGCTTTTATTTCAAGTACTGGTGCCGAAAGTGAAGAAGAAATTCAAGAGATGGAGGGGATATCGGCACCTGCGGCGTTTCTGGCGCACCCAGGATGTCCACCGGTGGCGTTCAAACAGTAGAGATTCGCATTTGATACGTACCTGTTGGCCATCGTTGGAAAGGACTTTGGTGCAGATAGACAGAAGGCAGTGCTGCTTCACTGTCTGGGCCAGGAAGGCCAGCGGATATACCAAACTATCCCAGAAACTGAGAAGCTGGATGACGAATCTGAACTGGACTGTACTATGCGGAAGCTGGAGGGGCATTTTGAGCCCCAAATCAATCCCATCGCTGAGAGGTTCAAGTTTCGCCAGCGTCGACAGAGAGCTGGTGAGAGCACAGCGGACTTTGTTGCTGACCTTAGAGGCCTGGCCACTAACTGTGCTTTCAGAGACATGGCCAATGAGATGATCAGAGAGCAGGTGGTGGAAGCAACAGTCCACGAGCGACTCAGAGAAAGGTTCCTCCAAGATAGGAAGCTGACACTAGCCTCCGTCCTGGCGGTGTCTGAGGCCTATGAAAGGTCAAGGCAGGAGGCACGCAGCATTACGTCACCTTTAGAGCATGATGAGGTCACTGCCAACCACCTGCGGCAGCAGCAGGGACCAGGGCCTGCTTTCAGGCAAAAAGGACCAGGACACGCAGCGGGGGGTCAGGGAATCCAGCCAGCTGCAGGGGCTGCGGTCCCAAGCCTAGCCAGAACAGAGAGGGTTTGGTGTGACCAGCCTAGGCCAGGCGACTGGAGGCGGCTTTATAGCTTTTTCTGTGCTGTGCCATGGCAGGGGACCACTACCCTGAGGGATCCGCAAGTGCCCAGCAAGACAGGCTAGGACCATGTCTACAAGTGTGGTCAAGAGGAAAACAAAAGCCGACCTGCGACCAGTAGGTGTGTGTGGCCAAAGAGACGGACCACAGGAACGCGTATCTCTGAGGCGCGGTGTGTGTAGGTACATGGGCCCCATAGAGTGGCCTCCGCTCCGAATCTGAGGCGTTATATATGTCTCTCAGAGCTACCTGATGACTGCACTGCTCACCTGCAGGAAGCAGTTGGGAGCCTTGAGGGATATTACAGGGGAATATAGCTCATGTGGCTGATTTCTCTTCCGTGTCGTGGACACTAGGTGGGGCAATCACCACAAGTACCTCTTGTTCCTGCGCTATTAGTGGCCTCGAGGTTGGCACACCGGATCAAAGCTGCGTGTGAGCGCGCTAAGAACTGTGGTATGGCCTTCATGTGTGGTTCCGGGCAACAGAATGTGGCTCACGTGAATTCCGCTGATTAGCTTATTGCACGATGAGTGTGTTGCGTTGTAGTAGAACTCGCGGTGAGCAACAGATTAAAAAACTGTGTGTGTGCCAATGTATGTGTGGGTGGCCTCTAGGGGCGAGTACACTCGAATGATGAGGAGCTAGAGAGCCTGTATGGATTATAGTGCCTTGTTAGCGTGATGGCTCGATGTGAAGTGGTGTTGGAGCTACATTGTGGGACTTGGTGGCGTTCGCACGCAGTGAATCCCAAATGCCTCAGCTGCACATGCAAAGAGCCCGCATATGAATGGATGTTGAGTAGTCCGAGTGAGTGCACAAGTGGACAATCTCCCCTCAGATTGCGAGATCCTGAGCCTCCGCGACCGCTAACCCCTTGCGCAGGCTGCCCCTTCTACGCGTGTACTGTCGGAGCGATTGGGAGGGTGGACCTAGACAAGAGTCGACGAGCGTGGCAAGGAGAAGTTAGCGCTCTCCGACGCGCGATAAGTCGACGCCAGTCCAGATTGGTAAATCTTCCCAGTGGCTCGTAGCCGTCGTCCAGCACGAAAACGCGCAGTGGTGCATGGGCTAATCTAACTCCCACCGCCAGGAGCCCGGGCTACGCAGCCGGCATCAGTCGTCGCAGGTCGTGCCGGGTCCCTGGATGCCGTAGAGCGAACGAGGTGATCAGCAAGCACTTGTCCACGGAAGAGAGAATGGGTAACGCCCATACGCGGCGACTCGCTGCAGTAAGCCTGCATTCATCTCCTTTCGGAGGGGTGAGCCGCAGGCAGTGGGCCTAGTCAGGTGCCAACAACTGACGTACCTATGCGCGGCGCCATCTCAGACCCTGCGGCTAAGTCTTCACGTCTCTTCCGGCGCACACGAGATGTTCAGCATGTAATCCCGTGCCAAGGCCGTCTGTGGGACGACCCTATACCACGACATCGTGTCGTCCTGGAGTCAAGAGAGGGAGCACTAACGCGCGAGGCTGCAGCGGTCCGCTGCTGACGATGGAGATACGTAGTCTCATGCTCAGTGTGAGTGAACCCATTATTTGCTGTGTCTCTATGCCATGTCGTCACACGGGGATGTATCTCATTTTGCACGTCTAAAGATATGATTGTTAACTCGCGCTCCATCCCGTGCGCGACGTACACAGTGATTCGCGGACCACTCGAAGCACAGCAAACGCGACACCCGGGTGCGAACGTATACCGGCTCTCTCCAGTGCACCTTAATGCTTGTTATAGTTGTGAGTTAGGAATTGAAGACCGTTTCGACCATTGCGACGCAGGTGCGATCAAGGATTTCGGTCCCAGGAGGGGGGCGACTATCCAAAAATGCCCCTCGCAAACTCGGCGAGCGCCTTAATCGGGGCGCCCCTCACCTCGGCTCAGAGGGGGGGGGGCGCACCGTAGCGCTCACCGGATTCGCGCCTCCGGGAGGGGAGTGTGTGTGCGGACTTGGTTTGTGGAAGGTGGAGGCGCTAAAGTGGATTAGAATTAAACGTCGACCAGGCAAGCACCCATGGGTTTAAAGGGGCCCTTCCCTGCGGGACAAAGCGGCGAGTAGAGCCCAAGCCATGAAGGCGGCCACCACCACGAAAAGGGGGAGCACCCAAGTGACCATCACATACTCGGTGGCCAGCGACCACCAGACCCGCGTTGACTTGGGCGTGACAGAGGCTGGAGAAATGGTTGTCAGGAAAATACAAAGGGATCTGAGATTATCTGGGTTATCAGCTAAGGTTCATACAGGCACAGCGGCGACCTTCACCACCAAATGGCCCACCAGCCAGCTGCCCCCATGCGGGCGTGAAAGGTAGCTGCTCCGAAGCTTTGCTGCTTGTGTTATTTTGCCGATTGGAAGCTGTCTCTACCCATTGGGAGCTAATTAGACCTAGCAATGATGCTTGCCGATTGGGCCGCCACCACGCAACATATTGTCAACATATTGTCAACTCTGCGTGATATTAGTGCGAGGTGACAACTGAACAAAATACATGTGTCGCTGGTCGCATCATCGCAAGGTTACGCAGTGTCGTTAGTACCTATTATACTGTCACTTTCACTTTGTCATTATCTGCAAATAACACGACGTTTTTAGCCTTCTACAGTTCAATCTCGTGATATATGATGCATGATGCATGACTTATGTATGACGATGATCAATTAATAACCCTCAATTAGTGGAATGGTCAGCTGAAGTGAAAATAAATAAATCGATAAATATGTTAAGTTGCTTCTTGATGGAGCCGGTACCCGTCATGGCCGTGATTAGGGGTGCGCATAGCAATGCATTTGTTAGAGGTGCACTGAAAAAAAGTTTAAGAAGCACGAGACGCCTGGAACTACTACTACGTAACTTGTAAGTAAAGTTGAATGTTTTGAGGACCAGTACACGAGATTATAGTCGTTCCTTTTAGGCGTCTGACGGTTCTTCAAAGGTTCTGAAAAATGAGAAGGGAGATGTTCCTCAGAGACGGTTGGGCGAGAATGCCCAAATGTTTTAGATGAGTAGTTTAGGTCGTCTACTATTAGTCATATGAGTAGCCAGGGCCATGTACCATTGTTCAAGAAAGAAAGCTCAACCCTAAAGAAAATGCACGCAGGGATGCTAACCCGGTACCCCCGCGTCTGAAGCCAGCACTCTTTGCCACTGAGCTAACATACACACAGTTTACTGCAACCGTATTGACATACCATTGCTGATGATGATGATTGGGCACTGACAAAACAGTTTTTAGAAGCTTAACTCAAACCACTCGTTTGGAGGACTGTTACCGCCTCATCCTGCCCCCTTGAAGACTTTGCGGGTCCTAAAAATACACGCTGAGAAATAAGCTTTTCGTTTGATGAGGAGAGGCTCGCAACCCAGCATTGATAAGCCGCACGCAACTCAAAATTATTTCTACTCTTAACTTGAGGAAGAGCGGCTCGACATGATTTATATTTTTCAATTGACTAACCGCACACTTCTCATGTGCGGATGAATAAGTCTGTTCTACAATTATATGTCAATACGATTGCCTCCTCCTTAATGGTCGGATGGCTCAATGGTTACACACTCGCTTCGCATGTGGGAGCACCGGGNCTTTTCGTTTGATGAGGAGAGGCTCGCAACGCAGCATTGATAAGCCGCACGCAACTCAAAATTATTCATACTCTTAACTTGAGGAAGAGCGGCTCCACATGATCTATATTATTCAATTGACTAACCGCACACTTCTCATGCGCGGATGGATAGGTCTGATCAACAATGATATGTCAATACGGTCATCATATATTCAGCGGTTGGTAGCTCAGTGGTAACACACTCGCCTCGCAAACGGAGGCACCGGGTTCAATTCCCGCTCCGGCAAATATATTTCGAATTTGAGACGACCTAAACTACTCATATGATTAGTGGTAGACTAATAATATGAAACGTTTGAGCATTCCCCCCCAACCGTCTCTGAGGAACGTCTCCCTTTTCATTATTGAGAGCCTGCGGAGAACCTGCAGACGCCTAAAAGGAGCTCCCAAAATCTCGTTTACTGATCTCAAAACATTCAACTTTTCTTACGTAGAAGTAGCTCCCGGCGTCTCGTGCGTCTCAAACAGTTTTTTCAGTGTTCGGTGTTGAACTTAGACGAGAAATGGTAGTTAATGCCTAAGTTTAGAAGCTCTTTCTGTTCTTCAGATGGTTCAAATTTCGAAAGATTAATGTATCCATCTGTTGCGTTAGAGAGGGGGACCCAGCCGCTGTACAGATTGCAAAGCTTCTTCTGGATCCTCTCTCACCTACTTGTCGATGTAAGGCAAGCACGCATTCTATCGCTATATCGGTGGCCGCTCGGAGGTCATCGCTCAGAGGTAGATTAGCGTACTTGGCTGCTTCGGTGGAGAGGGTCTGTTTCAGCTGGTCGATGTCACTAAGTTTTTCTTCTATCTGATTTCGCACAAGATGTTCTCTGAACTCAAGTGCGAATTTCTTCCGTCTTACTGCTTCGTTGTTTAAATGTATGTTTGTAAAGTTTGGAAGCAGGCTGTTTGATATGCATGTTTCGTTAAACAAAACGGACAGTTTTGCGTTGTTGATCTTTTTGTTTAGAGTTTCGATGGTTCGGATCAGTTTTCTGTCTTCTTCTAGGTGTTTGTATAGTAATTTTTCGCCGATGCTCGTCATAAGAATCAGAGAGAAAAGTAAGGTTCGCCAACGTTTCGTGTTAACATAACCACATTCTCAAATGACATACATGTTAGATAGAAAGTGACTAATTAAACATTGTTTAAGTCTTTTACAATTAAAATTCAGATTCGCGTTTCAGGTCGAACTAAATCAGTTATTGACGTATAACACATTTATAAAAATCAAACATTTTTCACGCGTTCTATTACTGCTTAGTACTCAGTAGGTAGGTAGTAACAGTCAGGTTGCTAGTTCGTAGGGGCAACCGGCAGGTTTCACCACGAAAAAGCACCAAAGGTTGATACCACTATCCTAATTTATTGTCGTACAGTTGTTACCACACAGGCACCTTCGGTCGCCCACTGGGCAGATGTATTACCAGATAGACGGCATCGCCATGGGCTCACCTCTAGGGGTTCTGTTTGCCCAGGCCTTTATGGCATCAGTAGAAGACAGTGTCATGGAAGATCTGGACTGCAAACCATTCCTCTACTGCAAGATCCATTGATGACATCCTTGTTACATTCAGGACCAAAAACGCCTCATTCACCTCAAAACCCAACTAGAAAAAACTTCAGGCCTCAAGTTCACTACAGAGAAGAGCAAAAACCACAAAATCAACTTTCTCGACGTATCCATCAACGCCTCCAACAGCGACAATATTACCAACGTGTACAGAAAGCCAACAGACGCGGGAAGATGCCTAAATGGGGCCAGCGTGTGCCCGGAACGCTACAAAGTCAGCGTTATCCGAGCATACATACACCGTGCCCTGAAGCACTGTTCATCACACTGACAAAACGGTTTTAGCAGTTTAACTTAAACCACTCGTTTGAAGCACTGTCACCGCCTCATCCTCCGCCCTTGAAGACTTTGCGGGTCCCTAAAATAAACGCTGAGAAATAGCTTTTCGATGGAGAGGAGAGGATCGCAACGCAGCCAATTGATAAGCCGCACGCACAAACTAAAATTATTCGTACTCTTAACTTGAGGAAAGAGCGGCTCCACATGAATCTAATATTATCAATGACTAACTCGCACACTCCAATGCGCGGATGGATAGGTCTGTTCTACAATTATATGTCATACGGTCATCATATTCTCAGCCGGTTAGTAGCTCAGTGGTAACACACTCGTCCCTCGCAAAACGGGGGCACCGGGTTCAATTCCCCGCTCCGGCATATATATATTTCCGAATTGAGACGACCTAAACTACTCATATGACTCAGTGGTAACTAATAATATGAAACGTTTGAGCTATTCTCCCCCAACGTCTTTGGAAGAGTCCTCCCTTCTCATATTGAGAGCCCTGCGGAAACTGCAGAGCCTAAAAGGAGCTCCCATAATCTCGTTTAACTGATGCTCAAAACAATTTCAACTTTTTTCTTACGTAGAAGTAGCTCCCGCCGTCTCGTGCCGTCTCAACCCGTTTTTTTCAGTGTGGGAATTAATTCGACTCGCGAGATAAAGCACATCAGCCAGATTCTTAGTGAAACAACAGCTACCCAATTTCTTTAATCGATTCCGTCACAAACAAGACCATCTCCACCTACTTCGACCGACAGACAAAACAGGACACATCAGACGATGCCCATCACATCACGACCACTACTCACAAACTATTCTACAAGAATCAGATGTCGTCATCGTACCAAAATGACGAAAAAGCGCTCCAAACTATCCTTAAACGCAACATCAAAGTAAACAATCCATCCGACAAGCTACAACTGACTATATACTACAAGAGCTCAACTACCAAATCTCTCATCCTCCGACAACCATCCACGACCCTTCGATGCTGAAGAAGACAACGTATTACCATTACTCATGCCACGAAATGGAGACCTGCGCGCTCCTCGCCCAAAAATGGTTTACATTGACAAACCACTACTACTCTCAGCAGGAGGATTACTATGCATCACAGCAAGGCGGAATTTCAACGCACCAACACCAGCACCATCCCGCGACCGACTAACCAAATAGGACATCATCGACAACATACCATACTCAAGGAGAAAACGATCCAAGACGGCTGCAAGTCCTGGATCCATCTACATCCGAAAAATGGGCCCCACTATTAAACGACAGGTTAAGCCTCGGTGTGCTACAATTGTACGACAATAATTAGGAAGTGTATCACCTTTGGTGCTTTTTCGTGGTGAACTGCGGTGCCCCTACGAACAGCACTGACTGTTATTCGTACCTACCTACTGACGTGACTAGCAGTAATTAGAAGCGCGTGAAAACTGTTTGATTTTATAAATGTTGTTATCACGTCAATACTTATTTAGTCCCGACCTGAAACGCGAATCTGAAATTTTAATCTGTAAAAACTGTAACATGTAATTAGTCATTATCTATCTAACAGTATGTCATTGAGAATGTGTTATGTACACGAAACGTATTGGCGAAACCTACTTTCTTTTCTCTGATTCCGTTATGACGAGCAATCGGCGAAATACCTATAAAACCCTAGAAGAAGACAGAAAATGATCCGAACCATCGAAACTCTAAACAAAAAGATCATCAACGCAAAACTGGTCCGTTTTGTTTAACGAAACTGCATATATACAATATATACTATACTATATTATAATATATATATATTTATAAATATATATATATATATATATATTCTATTTTTAATGATCACAAACTTTGAAAATATTTGGAAAAATACATTTTCTTTATTTTCATTTTTTTAAAATTCCGTGCCGAAATAAATTAACATTCCGAGATAGCAGTTTGGTAGTGCTGCTTAGTAACTGTAACTAGTCCTAACCAGTCCACTCCGCGTGACGATCTATGCATACAGACTGTATTTTTACGTTTTTTATTCGTCATAGTACCAAGGTACTCACTCGTCAAGGGATCGTGGTTTGTAAATCAAAAACTTTTAAATTCGGTGCAAACGGTATATGTTTTTATATTTACTGCTCAACTTATTCTCCGTGCTATAGGTGTCGCTGGGGTACGCATTGAGCGTCATTGAGATTCTATCTATTACCAACATCGCATCACGGGTGGAGTCGGGCAAATGATGACCCTGTTAGTAACAGCTTGTCAGCACGCTCAGCCTCCATCTCACCGGGGAAGACACGGAGCTGCGCCAGCGTCTGATCCAGTAGCGGAGGATCCCTCGGTCTTCTGTCTGAGGTCAAGCCGGTTTCCGATGTCGTCAATCTTCAGTAGACGCTGTTGAGGACTGTAAAGGGACACAGGACGTGTCTCGTGTGCCAGTCTATTCACGAAATGACGTGGAGCCGCCTGGCCCGTCCAAGACACCGAAACATGCGGTACAGTATGATCACAGCGCCCACGCCGACCGTTCGGGGCGGCTGGCCTGCCGCGCTGTCCGGCCGGCCGAGCCTGATACGATACGATAACGTACACTTACTTCCCCACAAAAGTATGTTTGCTTCCGTAACGCGAGTTGGATAGCGTTTACCACTTTCACTGCCTCCCACCGTCTGCCTCTCTCATCGTCTGTCACACCACACAGCAGATGCCGCTTCATCTCTGACGCACGATCATGCCGCGGAGAGCGGGACGGAATGGCCAGTGCAGTCCGACACGAAGTCCCGGCACCTGCCGCCGAGGCTGAACACGGCGGAACAGCAGCCACGTCAGGCGGCCGCACCACGGACGACAAGGCCGGCAGCCGTCCAGACGTGACGGCAGGCAGTCCAGACATGACGACAGGCAGTCCAGACGTGACGACAGGCAGTCCGACGTGACGGCCGGCAGCCCAGACGCGTGAGACTCTGACGCCACCCACCGTCGCCGTCTCCCCGCTCTGGCCTCAGCTCAGGTTAGTTTTGAACCTGAGAACGGAATTGGGGTTTCAGTTGAGGGTCGGAGGTCATTATTCCCCATCGATTCGGTTCCTCTCACGCCAAACTGGTCAATGTAACGTCTCCAGATCCTTCCGTCTTCTAGCCGTACCACATAGGGCACTGGGCCATCATAGCCATTTGTCCTGGTACCCCATTGGCTCCAGGGCAAAGTTTTGAGCGTAACTTTCGCCATCAATCTCAACGTCCCGAAGTTCTCTCTTACCGTCCCATGGCTTTCTTTCGGGGTGAGTCCACTTGCCGTCTTACGACCGTTGTTCTGATGTTTGGCCGCTGCAGACCAGTTTGGTGCGCAGTTCGGCGACCCAAGCACACTCTGGCGGGAGGAAGACCAGTCATTGAGTTGAGGGACGATACGCTGCTGGCCCAGCCAGTTTCGCGGACACAAATGCCCAACTGACACTCCACTACAGCGCTGCAGTGCCCGCTTCACCTCCGCAAACATCTCTTCAGCCAGACCGTTCCTGACTCGTGCTCGGTTCTATGGGTTCGTTCGATCCCGTTTTCATGCGAACAAAATTTGGAAATCCTCTCCGAAGTAAAGCGGTAGCATTATTAGTCGGACACTAACATTGTCAGGCAGACCCCAGCGGGAGAAACATCTTCCTCAGATGTATGATGGAGGTTCTTGAGCCGACACTGGCACACACTTCGGCTTCCACCCATTTTGAGTGCGCATAAACTACAACAAGCACGTAACGTCCTCTTACCGGTTTAGCGAAGTCTATATGAACCCTGGACCATGGGCGATCGGGCCAGTGCCACATACTGAGCGGTGCGCGGTTGGGGCAGGGCGGCTCTGCTAACATGGCCGACACCTCTTAACGACGCTCTCGATGTCTGCGTCGATTCCCGGCCACCAGACGTAGCCTCTCGCCAGCTCCTTCATGTGCCTGATTCCTGGGTGAGCCGCGTGCAGCTCCGTCAGTACCTCGAGCCGCGCCATCTGAGGAACAATGATACGGTGGCCCCCACAGTAGGACACCTGCGGTGACAGACAGTTCCAGCTTCCGGTCAACAAATGGCTTCGTCAGATCATCTCTCTCACAACCATTCACCATACTGCACATGCGCACTGACCTTGCCCAGTGTCGGGTCCCTAAAGTGAGACGTGCTATTTTCTTCGCATCGAAACGTGACTCTCAACCGCAAGACGAGCCTTCGGGTTCAGACGAATTCGGTGCACGGCCATGAATACGAGACAGGGCTTCAGAATACCCATATAATCAGTGGCCTCTGTGCTCAATGCTGTAGCTGTATGTTGACAGCTTTAACGCCCAGCGCCGGATCCTCGATGACGTCATAGTTGTCAGGTCCTGGTGCTCACCAAACAGTCTCACTAACGGCTTGTGATCTGTGACCAGCTTAAAGTGATTCCCCAACAGATATTTGTGGAGCCTGCACACGCCAAACACAATAGAGAGCGTCTCTCTGTCAATCTGGGCATATCTACGCTCGGGGCTGCGTCAAGCTGCGAGATACGTACCCCAAGGGCCTCTCCGATCCATCCGCCTCTCGCTGCGCCAGGACGGCCCCCATGCCCACGGGAGAAGCGTCGCAGACCAAAATGAGCTGGTGTCCACTTCTGTACGTGGAGGCCAGGAAGGGTCTGACGTCAGTGCGTTCTTGCGCCCACTCGAATCTCCTCTGCTGCTCACATCCCATCGCCACCTGGAACCCTTCTGGAGAAGCTCATACAGCGGGGCCATCTTGTCTGCACGGAAAGGAAAGTACTTCGAGTAGTATGTTAACATACCGAGAAAGCTCAACAACTCTTTGACGTTTTTCGGTGATGGTGCATTTTTCGATGGGATCACTTTGGCTTGTGTAGGTCCTAATACCATTTTTGTCAATCAAAATGTCCTAATGTACTCTACTTGCGCATCATGAACTGACATTTGAATGAACGTAACCTTCAGTCCGGCGTCTTGCAAGCGCGCAGTAAACCCGTCCAGCGTCCTGCAAGTGCTCTTGTTTCAGACCTGCTGCTCACCAAGATATCGTCCAAAGGTAAAAGGCGACCGATGGCATGCCCGCTCTAGCATTTCTCGATTTCCTCGTTGAATATCCCTGGTCCTGCGAAATTCCGAACGGCAGACGAGCATACGACATGGGTCCTTTTGCCGTGCTGATGGTTAGTACATCCCTGGAATCCTTGTGAATGGTTATTTGATTATATGCCTGAGCAAGATCGATCTTTGAAAAAATCACCCTTCCAGCTAATTGAGCAAAAATGTCTTCCAAAAGTGGAAGTGGATACTAGTCCAGTTTAACAGCTCTGTTTGCAGTTAACTTGAAATTAGTGCACACTCTAATATCACGAGACTTTTTGAGCACTGGAACCAGAAGTGCTGCCCACTGGCTGTTCTGCACCAGCACCAGTATGCCAGCTTTGACGTCCTGCTCCAGTTGCTGCTCCACTTTCTCCCTTTAGACGTACGGCAGTGATTTGGGCCTGAAAAACTTTGGGGGTATAGAGTGGTCCACTTCCAACCTCACCTCCACATCATTCAGCTTACCGAGCCCTGGCTCGAACAGCGGCGGATACTTCTCCTTCAGCTGGTCATCAGGCGAAGACAGGACAGCTTTGACCTCGGCACCAGTTGACCCTGATTCTCTCCGGACAGTCCCTTCCCAAAAGGCTTGACCTGCTCCCTTGTACGACAATCACTTTAAGATTGGGGTAGATCATGTTGTTGTGCTTAACAGACGTACGAAACTCTCCCAGCACCAGAATGGGCTGCCGTGAATACGCCCTCAGTTTGACCCTACACTCCCTCAGTCTAGGCCGTGTGGTCAACGATTTAAAGGTATCCTCTCCAATGAGTGTGTACCTCGAGCTGGTATCAATCTCCATCGTTACATCAGAGTGCTGAAAATTAACAGTGCATGTGAATGGAGGCGAACCACCCACCTGTCTGACGTCAGCAGTCTCGGTGTCCGGAGTTCGGCGGATCTGACCGATTGATGCCTCGGTGTCGACCCAGTTCTCCCAGTCTTCTTCGTTCTCTCAGGCAGAGCCGGTGTCGTTGTTCGCCCGCTGTCAGCGCCGCCTCCCCGACTTCATGCCCGCTGTTGCTGGTTGCCTCTGTCGACGCCTGCATGCCCCCTGGATGTGTACCAACTGCCGCATTTCGCACTTCAGATTTTCGGTAATCTGCAGATATCTGGACTGTCGATGGCACGATCGCAGCGCGCCAGCAGTGCAACTGTGACTGCAGCTGCTGCGACTGCAAGCTGAACAGCAAACGTAGACCCGACGGTCCCCACTCTGACCTGCGATGACTTAGCGCGTCCTTTCGAATTTACGAGAGACGGCTGACTTGTAGAGCCTTCGCCAAGTCCAGTTGCGTCTCAGCCAGGAGGTGCCGCTGGATACGCTCGTCAGCGATGTCGCACACCAGCTGCTCCATGAGCCGATCCTCCAGTGTTGTCCCGAACTCACAGTGCTGTGCTGCTGTACGTAGCTCAGCGAGGAAAGCTGCAACGGTTTTAGACGGGCCACGATAACATTGGCTGAATCGGAATCGGCTCACAAT
>VOPJ01002386.1:0-47584 GCA_014673585.1 Semibalanus balanoides
GTCAGACCGGGTACAGAGAGGTCAGACCGGGCACAGAGAGGTCAGACCAGGTAAAGAGAGGTCAGACCGGGCACAGATAGGTCAGACCGGGTACAGAGAGGTCAGACCGGGCACAGCAAGGTCAGACCAGGTAAAGAGAGGTCAGACCAGGTACAGAGGTCAGACCGGGTACAGAGAGGTCAGACCAGGTACAGAGAGGTCAGACCGGGTACAGAGAGGTCAGACAGGGTACAGAGAGGTCAGACCGGGTACAGAGAGGTCAGACTGGGGCACAGAGAGGTCAGACCAGGTAAAGAGAGGTCAGACCGGGCACAGAGAGGTCAGACCGGGTACAAGAGAGGTCAGACCGGGCACAGAAAGGTCAGACGGGTCGGTCGGGCTCAGACAAGGACGAGAGCCGGAGCAGAGGGGTCAGCAGGGGTCAAACCGAGGCGGATGGAGAGCAGGGGTCAGATGGGGTCAGATGAACACAGATTTAGGCAGAGAAATGTCCTCTTAGGTTATTATTCACATTGCAGTGGGCCGCAGCTTTGTTGTAGTTACTGCACTGCATTTACAATTAAAAGGTGTACCTACTCATTAAAAGGCGCACATATCTTGAGAATACGTGCTGTCAAGGAACGAATATATTTAATGCAGGATGTGATAACTATCTGAACCGAGGTCTGGCTGAACTATGATGAGCTGAGTCCTAGCTGTAATGAGGTCTGACCGTGTTTCGTGCCTGAGCTGATCTGGACCTCGAGCCTCGGGCCTGACTGTGGTCAGCTGCTGAGGTTTTAACTTGGTTGAGAGTTGAGACTTGAGGGCTAGCGGAGCTAGCCACATACTGTCAGCTGCATCATACTGTCAGACTAGAGGGCTACATTCGTGTGCTGACCTCTAGCTGGGCCGACGTCCTGCTAAGCTTCTGAACTAGTCTGTCTCTGAATCCAGATCCTGCTGAGCTCCAGCCGTCCGGGCGGCGCGCCGTGACCGGGTGATCTGTGCTCACTGCGCAGAACCAGAGGAGATCGAGGAGGAGTATCAGACTGCCATCGCACGCAACGTGGTGCGCGAGCTCCTCAAGGACCGCAAGTCCCGCGAGCTGGCCAAGCTGAAGAGCCGCTCCTCGTCCCGCACCTTCTCCAGCACGTTCAGGGTCAACCTTAGCCGCAGCAGCCTCAACAAGGTCATGCCCAGGAAGGATTTTGAGGTCAGTTTGCGCCGTCTCTGTACTGATGATTGCCAGTTTATTGCCAGTTTTATGTCACCACCTGCTGTTGGTTTGGGAAATTTCGTCATCTTGCCACAGCTCAGATCCCGGGTACAGATAGCTCACAGCTCAGATCCCGTCTTGCCTTGGCAAGACCGAGTAGGGCGCGCCCGGAGGGCGCAACTTTTTGTATTGCGCCCCCCCCCTGACCGAAATCCTGGATCCGCGCCTGTGGACACAAGTTTTTAGAGGCATCTTGACACGTCTCTCGGTCGCCAGGTGACAGACGAGGGGGCGCTGAAGGAGCTGCCTCCTGAGATAGTGAAGCTGGTGGAGGAGATGCTGGCAGAGTCGCCAGACAACAGTCAGGAGAGGACAGAGTCGCCTGCACCCGGTCAGACGCAGCAGGTCAGTGGAGGGCGTCCGCTAGATACGTAGGCAGTGTAGGTACAGCTGCCGACAGGAAGATCGCTGTCCCCTGGCTGGCGATACCTGGCTTAAACTCTGTGAGTGATCCAGTTACACTGGACTGTTGACTGCTAGGCTATCAGTACAGAAGGCTTCAAGCGGCGCAGTCTAACAGTCAAGCGCAACTGGATCACTCAAAGTGTTGAAGCCAGGTATCGCCAGCCAGGGGACAGCGATCTTCCTGTCGGCAGCTGTACCTATAGCAGGCCTAGAGGTCAGCTGTCCGTCCTGCTGTCGCTGGTTATATACCATTTGCCTGTGTGCGGTGCAGGTGACTGTCAGTGTGTGGGTCTGGAGCGGTGACGGTGCCTGCTGCCACCTTGCTGGTTAAATACCATTTGTAATGTGGTGCGGTGCGGTGACTGTCAGTGTGTATAAGGGACTGGACGGTGGACGGTCCTGCCTGCCGCTAGTTATACTACCATTCTGTCTGTGTGCGGTGCCAGTGACTGGGTCAGGTGTGGTGGAGTGGTGACGGTCCTGCTGCCGCCTGGTTATATACCATTTTTGTATGTGTGCGGTGCAGGTGACTGTCAGTGGTGTGGGATCTGGAGCGGTGACGGTCATGCTGTCACTGGTAGTATACCATTTTGCCTGGTGCGGTGCAAGGTGACTGTAGTGTGTGGGTCTGGAGTGGTGACGGTCCTGCTGCCGCTTGGTTATATCATTTTGTTATGTGTGCCGGTGCAGGTTGACTGTCAGTGGTGGGACTGGAAGCGGTGACGGTCCTGCTGCCGCTAGTTATATACCATTTTCTGTGTGCGGTGCAGGTGACTGTCAGTGTGTGGGACTGGAGCGGTGACGGTCCTGCTGTCGCTGGTTATACACCATTTGCCTGTGTGCGGTGCAGGTGACTGTCAGTGTGTGGGACTGGAGCGGTGACGGTCCTGCTGTACCTGGTTATACACCATTTGCCTGTGTGCGGTGCAGGTGACTGTCAGTGTGTGGGACTGGAGCGGTGACCCTGAGTACGAGGCCGTCCTGCTGCCTCTGCTCGGCTACAGAGGCGTCTATCTGCTGGTGTTCGACGCTTCACAGCCGTTGGACGACCCCGCCACTACCACCAGCTGGACACGGGGGCAGGTGAGCCGTGAGGCAGATATTGTTGGTTTCTTCTTATTTGACCCATCTGATCGTTAGGTATTAACCCAAGAACTTCAGGAAGGTCGATGAATGACTCGGATTAACTGGCTAGAAATCACTTTGTTACAGTGTGACCCAGGGTAACCTCGGTGGATTGTGACCTGGAGCGACCTCGGAGGATTCTGACCTGGGGCGACCTCGGTAGACTCGAAACACTCGTTGATTGTGACCTGTGGTGACCTCGGCAGGCCCGGTACAGTAATTGCGACCTGTGGTGACCTCGGCAGGTCCGGGACAGTGGGGTGGATTATGACCTGTGGTGACCTCGGCAGGCTCGGGACAGTCCGGTGGAGGGTCGTACCCGGCTGGATCAGCTGATGGACTGGATACAGCTGATTCACGTGGCGGCCACCCCCGGCACCTGCGGCTCCTCTGGAGATACCGGGGCCGGCACACTGGCGCCACCTGTACTGATGGTGGGGGTGTGGAACGAGCAGCCGGACCAGCCTCCGCCCACTGATACCGAGGTCAGTGCAGTGAAGGCAGACAGACACACCTTCAGTCGTCAGGTACGACTGTGACAGGGAAGACAACATCGAGTAGCGAGTAACGACATGGTGAATTATTGTGCCGAATGATTGCTTGCGATGCTAAGTAGCAGGCATAATCATAATGAAAACAACTGCTTAATTCAATGTGACACGTTTGGTTGCGTGTTTATATTAAAAGCATTCCCTTCTCTGACCTATATCAGCTCTATATTGGTTCTCATGTCGCCTACAGCTGCAGCAGACCCGGCAGCGTCTTCGTCAGGCGCTGGACGGCCGGCTGTGTGGCCGGCACGTTCACAGTCAGGTGCTGACAGTGCCGCTGGCGGACGATCCGGCCGACCCGGTCGCCCTGACTGCGCTCCGGGGATGTGTCGGACAGCTGACCCTCAGCCAGGCGTACATGGGCGAGAAGGTGCCCGTGCGCTGGCTCCGACTCGAGGAGGAGGTGGCCAGGAGGGTCCGCACCGGACTGGTGGTCGCTACCTGGCCAGAGGTGAGGCCCAGCCGATATTGGGCCTGTTCCCATCGCACCTCTAACCTCCTCAAAGTTGCTCCCACTTGGTCCAGTCGTATTCTTTAACACAAAGCAGTTGCAGTTGGAGCAACTTAGAGGAGGGTAGAGGCGGTTAGAGGCGCGACGGGAACAGGCCCATTATCACCTCCGCTGTGTTACATCAGGTGCGCGCGTTTTGTCGGTGTTTTCACGCGTGCTATGTTGCCCCAGATAAAGCCGTGTGTATCGATGTGTTCACTCAGCTGCTGCGTGTTCGCCAGGTGGAGACGATGGCCGCCGAACACGAGGTGGCCGGCGAGGAGCTGGCCACCTTCCTACGCTTCCACCACGACCAGGGCAGTCTGCTGCTGCATGGAGAGGGCGCCCACCGGCTGGTACTAATGTCGCCGCAGTGGCTCGTCCAGCTGTTCGCTGACGTCATCAACGCCAAACGGAAATACTACCAGGTAGGCGGCCCGGCGGGCACGGATACAGTGGCGGCGGGACAGTGCACTGTGTTTTCAGTCGTCGTTTTATCATAGCTTATCTGCCGCCATTTAAATGCAAGAAGAAGCTGATGGTGTTTGCATTTCGCTGATACATTCTTGACGGATGCTGGAATCATCCAACTACTCAAGCCGTTTTGACAAAAAGGAAGTGTGAAATATAACTTCGCCAATGCACATTGAGAGTGAGACTGTGGTTCAGAGTTTCACCAGCGGCGGTATGTGCTCCTCAGTCGGCTCCGAGCGGCTGGCGGCGGCTGGAGACGGAGGGAGTGGTGGAGGCCGGCCTGCTGACCCGCCAGTGGGACGACCTCACCAGCAGCACCGTCACTCTGGGCGTCCTGCAGAGACTGGGACTCATCTGCCCGCTGGCGCCGCCGCCGCCACTCTATGGTAAGATGGAGACTCGGTCTGACTATGGTGAGACAGAGACTGGGACTCATCTGCCCGCTGGCGCCGCCGCCGCCGCTCCTATTGGTGAGATGGAGACTCAGTCTTGACTTATGGTTGAGACAGAGACGGGACTCCATTCTTGCCCTGGCCCGCACCGTAAGGACTCTATGGTGAGATGGGAGACTCGGTCTGACTATGGTGAGACAGAGACTGGGACTCATCTGCCCGCTGGCGCCGCCACCGCCGCTCTATGGTGAGATGGAGACTCGGTCTGACTATGGTGAGACAGAGACTGGGACTCATCTGCCCGCTGGCGCCGCCGCCGCCGCTCTATGGTGAGATGGAGACTCAGTCTGACTATGGTGAGACAGAGACTGGGACTCATCTGCCCGCTGGCGCCGCCACCGCCACTCTATGGTGAGATGGAGACTCGGTCTGACTATGGTGAGACAGAGACTGGGACTCATCTGCCCGCTGGCGCCGCCGCCGTCGCTCTATGGTGAGATGGAGACTCGGTCTGACTATGGTGAGACAGAGACTGGGACTCATCTGCCCGCTGGCGCCGCCACCGCCGCTCTATGGTGCAATGGAGACTCGGTCTGACTATGGGTGAAGACAGAGACTAGGGACTCATCTGCCCCCGCCGTCCGCCGCTCTATGGTGAGATGGAGATCGGTCTGACTATGTGAGACAGAGACTGGGACTCATCTGCCCCGAATGCGCCGCCACCGCCGCTCTATGGTGAGATGGAGACTCGGTCTGACTATGGTGAGAAGAGAACTGGACTACATCTGCCGCTGGCGGCCGCCGCCGTCGCTCTATGGTGAGATGGAGAACCGGTCTGAACTATATGGTGAACAGAGACCTGGGACCTCATCTGCCCCTGGCGCCGCCACGCCTGCTCTATTGGTGAGATGGAGACTCGGTCTGACTATGGTGAGACAGAGACTGGGACTCATCTGCCCGCTGGCGCCGCCACCGCCGCTCTATGGTGAGACTTCAGTGTCATGTATTCATTCATACATTCATGTGTTCATCCAGTCATTCATTCTTTCATGCATTCATTTATGTATTCATGTATTCGTTCTTTCTTGCATGCATTAATTCATTCATTAATAATCATTTATTCGTATATTTATTAATTCATTCGTGTAGTCATCAATTTATTCGTGTATTCATTCATTCATGTATTAATTTATTAATGTATTCATTCATTAATTATATTTCATTTGTCTTCATTGACCTCGTATATTATTATCTTGCTCTCCTGGTCCTGAAGTGTTATTGTCAAGTGGACGTGGAGCCCGCGTGCACACTCTGCCGCTGTTGATCGGACACGCGGCGTGTCCTCTGAGGGGTGTAGAGTGACACAGGGCGATGGAGTCGACGTTTGACGATCTGTCGACCCCCACTGCAGACCTGGCGGAGAGCGTGCCGCTGCCTCAGCTACTGCTGCTGCCCAGTCTCATCTCCTGCCACACCACCACGGAGACCACAGAGGAGGCGCCCCGCCACCAATCGGACGCCCTCACCTTCTTCATCGACTTCTGCGGCTTCCTCTCCGGTGAGACAACCGATAGCTACTAGCTAGCGTCTATCTCAGCGTGGTGCAGTAGAAACTCGGATGCGATGTCATCATGCCTGAAAGATACGGATAGACAGAGAAACGATATCGTGATTTGAATTCGGAGTTCCAAAATGGCGACTACGTCGGCCGGGTGAGCCAGCTTGCTGACGTGACGCATGTCAGCAGCCATACTGGAAACGTGCGACCTGAACTCTGAAACGGCTCACTGTCGCCAGTTTCTATACATTTATTTTGTGCTCTTGTGGTGTACTAATAGCCGTGCATTCACGCATGTTTCACTGTCCGCAGCGTGAGGTTCACTCGCTCACATGTTTGCCTCTCTTAGCCGGTCACTGAGTAAGTCGGGCTGCACGGCATCCCGCGCCTTCAGTTCAGACATGGCAAACCGATTAAACTCTCTCTACCTTGGAATTCGCCATACACTCAAGCCTGCCCAACTCTGTCTTCTGTCAACTATACAATGGCCAGCGCGTCGGAGCGCTCGAAGGTCCAACATTCGGTGACTTGATCTGTCTCCTAACAGCCAGCTTAGTGAGCCAGCTGGTGGTTCGTCTGGCCGTCTGGACTCAGGACAGCTCCCACCGCGCCCCCGCCGTCTCCCCGGACCAGGCCCAGTTCTTCGTGGACGCCTCCCATGAGCTGGTGCTCACTGTGGCGCCTCTCCATCTGGCCAGGATACAGGTGGGCGGCTGATACGGCAGAGTCTGTCACTGTGTGGTTTCGAGCCGGGAGTTTCCACTCAGTACGACCGAGCTGCTTCAGAGCTGCACTGTCAGGGTGAAGAGCGTGGACTGGTTGCCCCTCGCTGAATGTGATTATTCAGTAGGTAGTGTGGCGGTAAATCGACTCTAGACAATATTCTGTGGTAATTTAAATATAGTTTCGTAATGCTTTTCTAGCCAAGCTGTTAAAGCTAGCCTACCATTGGATGGGTATCGATGGACCTGCTGTCTGGTCTATACCATAGGTAGCTGCACGGATACCAACTTTCCGCTGTGCCGTAATAGACAGCTGTGTCCAACACCTGCTGCCGTGTTGCAGCTCACCTGACAGAGAGCCTCTGCTGCTGTGTCGGCAGGTGACGGTGGCGCGGCTCTGTGTCTCCATGGAGGACGGTCTCGAGTCTTACCCCACCCTACCCGACTGCGGGGCCACCGGAGGACCCAGCACCGACGTCTGTCTACAGGTCTGTCCAGTGCACCGCAACTTGGGGTGCAACGCCAAATAGTCGAAACGCATCATTCGCGATGCTGCTGGCATGCCTCAGGTACAGGAGCATGTGAACGTTGATATATAACCCGCACTGGTTGCACCTGTACTGTCGTGCGACATCTCTGCACGCGCTGATCAGAGGCGCGGGGCTGACAGTAAGGCGCGGCGCCGTCTTTTCTCACTGCTGAGACCGTGATGCAGCTGACAGTATGTGTCACCGTTTCAGTGAGTGTCCACCTCTGTTTCAGTCGTGCTGACAGCTGAGTGGTCGCCGTCGTTTCAGCTGACGCTGGTCCTAACCGCCCCGTCGTTTCAGCTGGCGCTGCTCCTAACCGCCCCGTCGTTTCAGCTGACGCTGCTCCTAACCGCCCCGTCGCTGCAGGTGCGTCGCCGTCTGGACTCGACGCTGTCCGACGTGCGGGCGGCTCTGTGCCGCCGCCTACAGTGGTGTTTCACGGTCGGCTGCCCGTGCGGCCGGCCGTGCCCGCAGCACCACCGCTCTGACTGCTCCACTGCCGGCTGTCTGCACACCCTGCCGCTGAACCAGTGCCTCTCCGGCGACAGCGTCTACTGCGACTTCAGGCGGGTGCCCGTCGATCACATCCGGCGCTGCTTCGAGCGACGCCAGCTGGACAGGACGGCCGGTGGGTGAAGGGTTCAACATCGGAGATACCATACGCGCATACAATAATTGTTAATACAATACCTAACTCAGAATGTGCACAAAGTGAGAGGAGCATATGAGGCCCCCCTGATCATATCCCAGTTCCTTACGTCTATGATCGGTATCTATCGAATCAAAAATCGTCCTGTCTACTCAATATCTATTCCTATCGAATGTCCTGTCGGTAGAATCCTCATTTGACGACAACATAAAACGCATGACTTGCTTTAACGCAAATTACATATAATACTGCTGTTCGGCTCACTAAGTCCTAAAATAAAGGGAGAAGTAGAGCGGACACAACGTCTTTCCGCTGACTGTACGCGCTGCGGTCCTGGGACCATACTCATCAGCAGAGTGAGCACCACTCAGCAGAGGTGAGCTGCGGCTTGTTCTGTTACGCGAGAGTGTTTGCACACTGCGGCTATGTTATCTGATCCGAAGGTGCGACCTGCGGCTATGTTCTGTACCTGCAGGAAGTGAGACCAGACATTCGTCTATAGCTTACCGGAGAGGTAGAGCCAACGGACTATGATTCATACGACGGCAGCACGAGAGGTGAGCTGCGCTATGTTCTGTCGCAGTGGTGAGACTGCGGCCTGGTTCTGTAGGAGCAGAGAGAGGTGAGCTGCGGCTATGTTTTCTGTACCGCGAGGTGAGCCCACGAGCATGTCTGTGGCAGTAGAGGTAGGCGGCCGCTAATGCTATCTGTACCTGCAGAGGTGAGCCTGGCGGGCTATGCTTCTCTCCGCAAGGTGAGCCTGCAGGCTATGTTCTGTACCGCAGAGGTGAGCCCGCGGCTATGTTCTGTACCGCAGAGGTGAGCCTGGCGCCTGTATTGCCGGCGCGGTACCTGGGTCGCCATGAGACACTCAGCTCGGCGTCGGCGCCCCACTGGGTCAAACAGGTAGCCAAACTTCTCAACGCTGGCGGACCTGGATCAGACTGGATGGCCGTCGCCAAGAAGATAGGTGCGTTCAAGCGTTTTATCATTGTATTTTTAATGTGATTATTTCTAGAAAGTTTGTTTTTTACTTTGACAGATAAGTATCGGAAACTTAGTTTCTCGCTGTAATGCGAGCTAAAAGTGCATGTTATCATACATTTGTCCCTTTTAGTGAAACACGTGTATTCTTTTGTCACCTTGACACGATTGTGTGTGTTCCTATGACTTTTCCATCCATCGTGAAACCGAGCGAGTCCATTGGCGTGTCGCTGCTGCCTCCCGAGCGATGAGTGCGAGTTGATTCTACCGACACGACAGGTTACCGTGAGCACAAGCTGTCCGAGTTCGACGACTGCCTGGACCCGGGTCTGGCGCTCATCACCGACTGGATGCAGATCTCGGGCAACAACGGCTTCAGCTTGGACATGCTGTGCGCCGTGCTGGACAGTCTGGCCAGGGACGACATCTGCACCGTCCTCCGCAACGTCTCCAGTGAGGGGTGCCACTGCGGTGGTGAAGGAGGCGGGGCAGGGGAGGGGGCAAGGTAGCGCCAGACAGATTGGCAGCGCGGCCTCCGCAGCTTCCTGTGTTGGGTACGAGGAGCATGGTGACGAGACGTAGTGCAACGCCTGGGGTCCCCATGATAGCTGTGTGTCCTTGAAACGCCTTCAAATGTAATGCACGCGTTGTAGCAGCTAAGGGCTACTATCCCACCCCACAGGGATCCTTTGCGGTCGCTGTCATCCATTGCCTAGATCAGGAGTCCCAAACTGGAGTCCACGATCCCCACGAGGAATGCAAAAGACTTCAGGGGGGGGGGGCTGTGAAACTTCTGACAAAGGCAGAATTCTACGTCCCCGCATCTCTCCTTTGCCTTCAGAGCCGGAGAGTCCGGCGCCGGTGTTCATAATCCTGTTCTGGCCCCATGTCTCGTGTCCTATGACAGCCTGTTCCGGCCCCATGTCTCGTGTCCTATGACAGCCTGTTCTGGCCCCATGTCTCGTGTCCTCTGACAGCCTGTTCTGGCCCCATGTCCCGTGTCCTCTGACAGCCTATGCTGACCCCATGTCTCCTCCGACAGAGCCGGAGAGTCCGGCGTCGGTGTTCATCAGCTACCAGTGGGACCAGCAGGAGGAGGCGGTGCGACTGCGGGGCCGACTGGAGAGCGCCGGTCTCCGCTGCTGGATGGACATCGGACAGATGGGCGGAGGGGACCTGCTCTATGAGAAGATCTATCAGGGAGTGAGCAGTGCTAAGGTAGGAGAAGATCTACCAGGAAGTCAGCAGTGCTAAGGTAGACAGGCATTGACAGTAGATGGGCAGCGACAGAGCCAGAGACTAAGTGGACCCTTTCTAGCCGGTGAACAAGTGACATAACGCAAGACTTTAAATCCATTGCTAATAAATATGTCGTATGAGAAAGGGAAGTATAAGCGTTCCGTTGGCGGAGGTTGGAGACATTCAAGTCGAAGTCAAAAACAGAACCTTGGGTGTTCCGCGAAAATGTCGTTTTCAAAACCCGGTAAGTATTGTGCATCTGTACAACTTGTGCTCAGTGCACTCAGTTAACACTTACCCCTCCCCCTGCCGTCATACCTTTTTCCTCCGCCGTCCGCGCGCCAGGTATCTGTGTCCTAACCCCGCTGCGTTCGGTCGTGCCGCTCTGCAGGTGTTTGTAGCGTGTCTGAGCCAGCCGTATCTGAAGTCGCAGCTTTGTCTGCGGGAGGCGCACCTGGCCGACCTGCTCCAGCTAAAGATGGTGCCCGTGCTGCTGGAGAGGATGCCGTGGCCGCCAGCCGGCTCTCTGGCGCTCGTCTTCTCACAGCTCGTCTACGTTGACTTCGCCGGTGAGCGGGTGAAGGGGAGTGTTCCGTCCAGGGCATCTGATGCCGTATGGCAGCGAGGGAGACGGGGGAGTTTCCGTTTAGCAGACCTCGGATGCACCTTATGGATAGGGATTAGATGAAGGATGAGTGATTGAAATGCAGCGGAGGGTTTCGCCATTCTAAAGACAGCTTTAAGATACAATGATAATTGTGCAGTGTTTCTCACCCAGGGAGAAGGTTGACCAAAAAGTCATCGCAGACTTAAAATACTGTCCAGCTTTCTGGTAAGTCTTGAATACCCAATACGACGCTAATCGGTTCTTAGTCGATGTACCATCCCGTCAATGGAGTGACATCCGTTGTGTTCGGTCCGTCGGTGGAGTGACATCCGTTGTGTTCGGTCCGTCGGTGGAGTGACATCCGTTGATGTTCGGTCCGTCAGTGGAAGTGACATCCGTTTGTTCGGTCCGTCGGTGGAGTGACATCCCGCTTTATTCGGCTCCGTCATGGAGTGCGACATCCGTTGTGTTCGCTCCGTCAGTGGAGTGACATCCGTTGTGTTCGGTCCGTCATGAGTGACATCCGCTTGTGTTCGGGTTTCGTCCAGTTGGAGAGTGACATCCGTTGTGTTCGGTTCGTCAGTGGAGTGACATGCCGTTGTGTTCGCTCCCGTCAGTGAGTACATTCGTTTGTGTCCGGTCCGTAGTGGAGTGAATCCGTTGTGTTCGGTCGTAAAGTCGGAGTGAACATCCGTTGTTGTCTTGGTCGTCAGTGGAGTGACATCTCGTTGTGTTCGGTCCGTCAGTGGAAGTGACATTCGTTGTGTTCGGTCCGTCAGTGGAGTGACATCCGTTGTGTTCGGTACCGTCAGTGAAGTGACATCCGTTGTGTCTGGTTCGTCAGTGGCAGGTGACATCCGTTGTGTCTCGGTCCATCAGTGGGAGGATATCCGTTGTGTTCGTCCGTCAGTGGAGTGACATTCGTTGTGTTCGGTCCGTCAGTGGAGTGACATTCGTTGTGTTCGGTTCGTCAGTGGAGTGACATTCCGTTGTGTTCGGTCCGTCAGTGGAGTGACATTCGTTGTGTTCGGTCCGTCAGTGGAGTGGGCTGCCACGGTGGTCGCGGGAAGAGCGTTGACTGGTCACGGAGGGCAGACGAGCTGGTGAGGCAGGTCAGCCAGCTGCTGCCGCCGGACGAGCGCACAGACTCGGCCGTCGTGGAGGAGCAGATGCAGCTGGAGGTGAGGGAGGAGCGAACACCTGGCCCCGGCTACGATCCAGCATTAACAACGAACGTAAATCTCGTTATATATCCTTGCTTCAATCTGGTTGGAGTTTGCCTTGTCAATTGGCTGACCAAATGGCCGATGAGAGATGCACAACCTGTCGCGAAAGTCGAGTGTCTGATCGTGAACAGGTTGATTGAGCTGAGCTGAGGTGTGCTGACTCCTGTGTTCAGCAGGTGAATGAGTCGGGGGCGGGCGGCTCGGCGTCCGACTCACCAGCCGACTCACCGCCCCCGCCCGAGGCGCCCACCTCGCCACCGCCCTGGCAGCCGCTCGAGCCGCCCCCGCCGGCCGTCCAGCCGCCCCCGCCTACCCTCAGCCAGCGACTCAAGGTGGCCGCCGTCAGCTGTCTTACCTGCCAGGTGCCGGTGATCTGAACTGGACCGAACTGAACTGGACTGTAATTAACTGAACTGAACTAGACTGAACTGGACTGGACTGAACTGTAATTCACTGAACTGAACTGGACTGGACTGCCCGTTGCCTGCTGTCGGTGGTCAGACCTGGACTGAACTGTCGGCGGTATGAACTGAAGAGAACTGATCTGAACTGCCCGTCACCTGCTGCTGGTATTCTGATGTCGAACTGAATGGTCGGACGCATGACAACAGTGACCAGAACTGAGCTGAAGCCTGAACTGAATTGTCCGGCACCTCCTGCCAGTGATTTTAACTGAGCCGTCCGTTGCTGCTGTGTTGGGCTATATTCGTGACATGTATGTGATAATATGATGGGGTGGATACGCTGTCGCATCTCAGCAGTGCGGTGTACTCGCACGGTGTAGCCGCAGTTCGAGCACCGTGTGCCTGATGGCGGACAACAGCCACGACGAACTCGGTGGAGCCCGCAGTGAAAACAGACATTGAGTATGTGTATTTGTGTTGTATTAATCGAATGTGGTTTGTGTACAGGCGTTGCGCTGCGTAGAGGAACGTATTGAAATGTGTCAGATAAACGTGTTTTTTTTTTGCAAATTTATATATACCTTTTAAAGACAAATTATATAATACATTGTCTAAGGATATTGGATCTGTTATCAGTATTAGGTCGCTTAAACAGGATCAGGGTCAGCAGATCTCACTGCTGAAGCTAGGGTACAGACTGCAGAGTACAGACCCACATACAGTTGGTGTCAGTGATTTAATGAAGGTTAAATATACCCAGGGAAATGGAAACACGAAATTTAATGCGATATGTTGTATTGGTAGGGTGAGAGTAACAGCTTAGCTGATGCATAGTTGGACTGTAAATAGTTTTAGAGGGCGAAACATAGCAGTTTGTAGGTCCGTTTTATACGCTTGATGATGAGCAGTGCGATGATAGACAAATCGACTTAGGTGATCTCTGGTTAAAAGGGCTAATGTGAGGTGTTTTACGCACTTCCGATTGCAATCTTGCCATGTGAAAACACAAACATATGTATATCGCAGTGATGTGTTTATCACCTTTCTCAACTTCTCAGTTCGGATTTGTGACTGAACAGCAATGGCCAATTATAAATCCTTAGTCAAGTGAACATGAAGACAATCATTTCGTCGTGGTTTATTGACCTGTATGTTGTAACTATGATATGGTCAGGTGGATATTACGACAATCAAAGCACAATCGTTTTATGTATGATCGTTGTATGTATTTTACGTTCTACATTGCCAGGTGGAGCTAGTCATGGGTAGACGCTTAGTTTAATTTTATCGTGCCGCTACGTTGAGGGTAACTATGCTCTGCATATATGGTTGCAAAACGTTTGTGTGCTTTGATAAAATTGTGCGTTTTATTGTCCGAAAACGAACAGGTAAAGGCAGAGCTTTTTGCCGTTAATACAATGCTAATTCGTCGACATTTGTTTAAGTTATGACAATTATGACGGATACTGATAAGCGACAACAATACATTCGGAGAAAATAAACGCCGGGATGCAGACTTAAAACCACTGAGGAATATTAACGATATCACCTGTACCAAGATATCTGCACTGCCCATACAGATCATATATATGATCTCTATGGTACTGCCACCAATCGATGTGCGGATACGCATACAACTATCGTACGATCCGAAGTTCAGGCACAACTAGTCACGCGAATGCTTAATATTTATCAATGCTTGGACGTCGTTTCATTGGTGTCATTTTTTATTTTGCAGTTTATGTTAAATGCATTTAGTCCCTTGCATTTAGTCTAGTAGTTTCACGCAATATTATCATTGCATACCGTTAATAATTTGTTTGCATATAGCCATTCGTTTTCTGCTGTTTTAAATCAGCCAAGTTTCCATTTCAAATACCTTTTTGTACGCTAGTGGTACATTTTATTATAACACACGTGACTTGTCAAATAGATTGCGCCACTTATTTCTCAAGCAGGCTTTTGCCTTTCAGTGGCTGGGGACAGAAACAGCTAATGCTAAAACAGTCAAAATGAGTCAAATGACATATCTAGGTCACTCACACCTTCTCCTCCAAGCCACAAGAGCAGCCGCTCCTCAACAGCTGTAAGAACTATCTCAGGTCATGGCACTGTCGCCGCGGTCACCACGAACTGTAGCGGTGCCGCGCCGTTCTCCTGTGAAAGGGTCACCCATTCGAGGTACTCCGCGACTAGCCGACCTAGCAGAAGACGATAAAGAGAAAATCGCACTGATCGTAAAGCAGTTTACCGAGGCGTGTCGCCACCGAGACGAGCTAGCCGATGTGGTCAAGGAGCAGGAGAGCCAAGTGCACCACCTGATCCGGGAGAGATGGAGTTTCACTCAGGAGAACACCCGATTGGCCAAGGAGGTGGAACAACTCCGGCAAAAGCTGACCGAATCGGAGGAAGCCAACAGCGAGCAGGTTTGTGAGTCGCGAGACAAGCTGAAAAAAGTATGTAACGCCAACAAACAGCTGTCTGAAATATGCACCGAGCAGAAGCAACGGCTGGCCAAACAGCACACCAAGGCAGATGAGATGGAAACACGATACCAGACGATGGTCTCCGCCATGAAATGTCTCGAGCTGAAGCTAGAAAACAGCAAGAAGTCCATCCGAAAGCTACGCCATCACCTGGACAACGCCCGCGACAAGCGCTGCTTCCCGGCTCGGACAGCCGAGAGTTGGACACAGACGGAGCCAGGTCCGGACACGGACCGGCCGGCGGTGCGCTGCTGCTGCTGCGCGGAGACCGGCCGCGCTCCGCCGCCTCCGCCGCCTCCCAGCTGCAGTACGATGGCCCGGCACTGCGGCCTGACCTCCTCCGGACCTCTGTCACGCCCGGCCACCCGGCAGGCGTCCGAGGCGTCTACAGGGCCGCTGAGTCAGTCGGCGGACACCAACACAGCGGTACCGCTACCGGCGGAGGGCGAGACAGGGCCGCCACAGCCGCCACTGCCATCTGCTGGAGACTCGCCCGCCCGTCCGCCACACGTCACGGCGTCACAGGTCAGTCATGGGTCAGAAGTCACAGGTTACAGGTCACAGGTCAGTCATGGGTCGAGGGCACAGGTCACAGGTCAGTCATGGGTCGAGGGCACAGGTCACAGGTCAGTCATGGGTCGAGGGCACAGGTCACAGGTCAGTCAGAGGTCACAGGACAGTCCCGGGTCAGAGATAACATGACAGTCACGGGTCAGAGGTCAAATGCCAGCCATGGGTCAGAGGTCACAGGTCAGTCATGGGTCATAGGTCACAGGTCACAAGACAGTCACGGGTCAGGGGTCACAGGTCAGTCGCGGGTCATAGGTCACAGGTCACAGGACAATCACGGGTCAGAAGTTACGGGTCACTGGTCACAGGTCTGTCATCGGTCAGAGGTCACAGGTCACAAAACAGTCACGGGTCAGAGGTCACATGTCACAGGACAGTCACGGGTCAGAGGCTACAGGTCACAGGTCAGTCATGGGTCATAGGTCACAGGTCACAAGACAGTCACGGGTCATCGGTCACAGGTCAGTCAGAGGTCAGAGGTCACAGGTCACAGGACAGTCACGGGTCAAAGGTCGCAAGTCACAGGACAGTCACGGGCCAGATGTTACAGGTCACAGGTCAGTCATGGGTCATAGGTCACAGGTCACAAGACAGTCACGGGTCAGAGGTCACAGGTCAGTAATCGGTCATAGGTCACAGGTCACAAGACAGTCACTGGTCAGATGTTACGGGTCACTGGTCACAGGTCAGTCACGGGTCAGAGGTTATAGGTAAAAGGTCAGTCATGGGTCATAGGTCATGGGTCATAGGTCATGGGTCATAGGTCATGGGTCATAGGTCACAGGTCACAAGACAGTCACGGGTCAGAGGTCACAGGTCAGTCATCGGTCACAGGTCACAAGAGAGTCACGGGTCAGAGGTCACAGGTCACAGGACAGTCACGGGTCAGAGGTTACGGGTCACTGGTCACAGGTCAGTCACGGGTCAGAGGTCACAGATCACAGAACAGTCACGGGGCAGGTCACAGGTCACGGATCAGTTTTACCCACCGCACGGCATGGCTTCGCAGGCCAGTCATAGATCAAGAATCATATGTCACTGGTGGAACTGTGAAGGCGTGAACACAGCTGGCAGGGTTAGCCCGCTGAAGATGTCTCACAGTAGGGAATATCGAGCTGGCTAGGAGCTACCACTGAATCTAGATAGAGCTAGCCAGGTTCAGGGATGTTGTCTATGAGGCACCGTTTGTAGGTCATGTATACACAATGTGATTCGCTCCGCACATGCAAATCCTCCATTATATTTGCAATGCTTGCCGACTATTCGCTTATACATCCATCTCCAGTTGAGGTCACCTGTCCGCATAATGCCACGCTGAGGGAATCATGTCTCCTAGTTCTTGACAGGCGTACAGTCCGCCACTTTCCCGGCTGACTTGTTCTTCCCTGGTGTCCAGTCTCACACAATAACCTTGTTCTCCCCGCAGGTGACCTGCCAGGCCTCTGCGGCCAGCCGATGGACGCTGGCCGGCCCGGCCTGCCCCGGCGGGGGCGGGGGCGGGGGCGGCGGGATGCTGGAGTGGGCGGCGGCCGGCGGCGGAGCTGAACCAGCCGCCCTGAGCGGACCTGCCCCCGGCGCCGCCTGCCCCTGCTGGCACCAGGTGTCCGCTGCAGGCCAGCTGTCTCTCTCACCACAGGCCGTCGAGGACTGGATGCTGACCAGGCTGTTCTTCAGCGGCCGGGCGCCCTGCTCCGTGGCACACGCACAGCTACAGTGACGGTCCCGACCCGTCCGCCCGTCTGTCCTTGTTCATCCTCCGTCCATGCTTGTATGTCCTTGTCGCTTACCCAAGCTGTTATGCGAGTCTTGCGGGCCAAACGTGGTCACCGTGAAAATAAAACATTGATGGCTGCAAACCCGAGCCAGAGCCACAGGTAGCTAGTGTTGTTCGATGCTATTCTAAACGGTTCATCAGATGATATACCTACAATTAAATAGTACATTGCCTTGGCGATTAATTATTGCTTTTTATCTGTGATGGAAGTCTCCACCTGGATAGCACAGGTGATAACAGTGGCATTTCACTGACGCACGTCACACGGATTTGAAAGGTTGGAAATTAAGTTCCCTCCGATGAGGTAATTTCAACACCCGCCTGCAGCGCACGTCTAAGAACGTCTCGAGGACCATTTCCCGTCGTGTGACCCGATTTAAGTCACCAGTAGTCACTGCATGGAATGGCACGTTACGTCGGCTTACGATTACACGACCCGATTACACTCCCGTTGAGAGGAGTCGATATATCCTCCCTTTGAACCCCGTTCTACTCTTAAAACCTCCCTAAGCATACCGAATTATTTTGCCGATGCTATTAGTGCCACAATCAGGGCTGTAGCCATTGGAGTCTATTGTTTGACTTGCATCTGCGAGGCCGCAGCTGATTTATTTGACCGATGGAATTTATATCTCCAGTGCATTTTCGGCACCCGATACGTGTCCCACGATGAGAAAGGGCACCAGTTAATATAATTTATAGTCCGCAGCATTTTCTCAACATTCTGACCCTATTAAAATTCGAAATAAATTGATGCCTGGTTTGAGGAAATCGTCCAGCCCCACCCTTCTCTGATCTTGTCGTGCGGGGGAAGTCCTTAGCTCATCTCCACCGGTGAGTGCCTAGGATATACACCGGCAGATTGAGTCCTCTTTGTTTGGTGTGCCATTTCGTCAGCGAAAAGTTGTATGACCGGGGGGGGCGGGGGCGTCAGCGCCCTCATAGCGCCATCAAGATCGTCTGCGACGCCCCAATCGGCGAGCGTGGGACAGTTCAACTAGCGTTTTCTCCTGATCCTGTGGCGACTGCGGTGATTTCGGCGGCACTACTTGGGTGAAGGATTCTCAATACACGAAGCGCTCGTGGGCGGTACAAATGCACTCTCCTCAAGTCTAAATTATAACCTCCGTCACTAGTGTGTGCCGGAGGGGGGGAGTCTTAGACGGCCCCACCACCCTTTCAGGTTTTTCAGATATCGGGAAAACGGCGGCGCGTAGCGCCAAATTGCAGTAACCTGTTTCATTGATTCTTTGCCCAGCCTTCTCTTATTTTTTTTTACTCAGGTCATGTCAGGTCAGGTCACCAGGCCGCGGTATGTTGACCCCGCCTCCAAAAAAGTTTGCGGGTCCTACCAAAGCCAGAGTTTTTAGTTTGATCGGTTTTCTTACTTAACAGGATTTCATTGAGAGCATTACTACCTATAGTTTGTATATTCTCGATTCTTTTTTATATCAGGTGAACCTAAGGTCAGGTCATTTTCTTGACTTCCCATTATTAAGTCAAATGGGGAAATATTCAAATGGCTTTCCATTCTCTAGGATACGCATGATATCAACCCATTCCTTCGTTATCATTTTATATAGGCATTCTGAAGATCGAGGTGCAGTCTTTGTTCTAGTATCATCCCGTACAGGGTCAGCCGAGGCTATATCCGAGGTCAACCAACACTTTTGTCATAACTCTCGGATACAAGTAAGAGAGAGTGAACTACAGCACCAATATGTTTATCTCGCAAAGACGCGTCTCCCAATATGCGAATGCCTTTTGGTCCGCACTCTGACCTGACCTGAGGTGCAATTTTTTACGATTGACCTAACTTGGTAACCATATAATGATCTCGAGCGCCTTGACCGAAAGAAAACTCGATGGTGTCTAATATTTTCCCATTTCTCTTATAAAACAGATTATTCGTTGAAAGCCTTGGCAAACAACAGCCTTTTGACTTTCGTATGACCTCTGGAGCCGAACTATTTGACCTGAGATGAATTTGAGCATCATGGGTGACGATTTGCATTTCCAAATAGCTAATCTATTGAATCCCTTGATCGTTTGCTCCTAGCTATCATAGTTTCACGAGATTAATTGGCGGTATTTGGAGCTAAGTCTAAATCTGGAAAATCTGACCTTTGATGACTCTTCGGTGACCCCTGAACATTGGCCCCTGATAAAAATTTTGACTGAAATAGTTTCGAAAATTGCTTTTTGACACCTCTCGAAATGGTGTTTTTTGGTTTATGTGTTACGTCCCATAGGAAGCGAGTTAGAAAGGGGGCGTCAAACCGCCCCCCCCCCCCCCTTCCGACCCGAGAAGTTGGCCGCCGAGCACCGGCCCGGCGCGGTTAAATAAAGGCCTCGTCAGCCATTTCTGAATTTGGGGTGCTGCATGTTTCCATATGTTTTGGACATTGCAAGGACCATCAATGACCTGGTGCCCACTAATTTCTCTGACCTGAACACAAGACGTGCGCTCTAAATCGGATGGTGAACGTTTCAACAAGGTCTGCCCCGGGCCGTTCCCGAGTGGGGGAGTTCGCTAACCACTAACCAGTGCGGATAATTCGAGCGAACGGCGAAGCCGCGAGGCGAGTGCCTCATTGAATGGCCGACGTCGGCAGTGTTGGCATGTCGACAGTCGCTGGACCTCGGCTGGACGTCGATAGGCGAAACTATATACACGTCCAGCCGACGTCGGTCTGCAGTGACGTCGGTCCTCCGTCCGTCCGGGCAGGTAAGATAATTAAGTCGGTCCGCCCGCAGCGGCCGCGGACGTCAGGTTACTCACGACTGAGTACCGCCAGGGTTCACGACATAGCGCTACAGAACGCTGCCTTACGCTTACCAGATTTGCGGACATACAGTGCGGGCTATGTGGGGTGGCGTGAACATACGGGGCTTTATCTCCAACAGCATACAACAGGTGTCCATTAGTTCATAGGCACCCTCTGCATGCTAAATGCACAATTCTCCTTCACGGATGCCGTGCCGACGGTCTAACGGCGCTGGTTTAAGGCACCAGTCTCCCCGGAGGCGTGGGTTCGAATCCCACCGCTGTCAAATGTTTTCGGTACCGTTCGGCCACTCTAGAAACCAAGCGCGCGTCAGGCTCCCGCGGAACAGCTCTACCATCTCACACCCATAATTATTCAAGTTAAATTATGATCACCTCATGTTTAAATTAATGTTTGTTCAGCATCTCATGTTTGAATTATAAATACGACAGAGTGGACGATTTCATAGAAGCATCTCCATTCTCCTACCATAAAGACACTTGCAATATTTTCCAATATATTGTCCGAACAGCATGGAATGAGTGACAAAAGCAAGCATTGAACGATGACTATAGATGCACCAGCGCAGCCCCGGGGCCATGAACTCTCTCTCTCTCCACTCCACATCACTTCATGAACTTGTCACTCTGCGCCGCCAACACCTTGGCGGACGCCTTGGCATCATGGAACAGCTCTCCCACCTCCTTGAGATCCTCCGCCGTGATAGCGGACCTGCCGCTCACCTTAGCCGTCAGACTGGCCGGCGTCAGCAGCTGTACGGCGTACCTCAGCGTCGTGTCGGCTCCCACCTGTCCGAACGCCTGCAGGGCGGCCGGCTCGACCGTCAGACCCTCGGCCACAGCGCGGATCTGAATGATCTGCACCATCTCCTCCTGACTGTAGGGCAGCGTGCGGACGATCAGCAGCCGGTCCAGCAGGTCCAGTGGCATGCCGTGCGGCGCGATCACGTCCTCACAGCCTCTGTAGAGCAGGGAGGGAGAGAGGTCAGTGATGGCCGGTCACGGGTCAGGAGTCCGACAGGGGTCAGGGGTCAGTGAGGGGTCAGGGAGTGGCCAACAGGGTCCTAGGATTGATTTGGAGCTGGGGTGCGGAGTCGAAAATTATGGCTAAAAATTAGCATAGAGAGTGGAAAATTTACTAACAAAGATATACGTCCTATCACCAATCCTTTATAAATAACCAATCACTGGCTCACCAAAATTAGTTGTTAACTATGGCAATTTATACATGCTTTCCCTTCACAGGCTGTCTATATCAATGCATTCATGAATCAGTAACAGGGTTCTATTTATTCAACGCAAGGGGTGGAAAATGTACAGTCAAACTGGGAAAAAGAGTGGACAAATAGTATAGATAGGGTGTAATTTTCTACCAGAATTTCCCAATCCTGGGACACTGGGGGTCAGGGAGGGGTCAGGGCCTCAGGGGTCAAGGGTCAGGGAGGGGTCAGGTGTCAGAGGTCAGGGGTTAGGGAGGGGTCAGAGGGTTAGGGAGGGGTCAGGGGGTCAGGGAGGGGTCAGGGAGGGGTCAGAGGTCAGAGGTCAGGGGTTAGGGAGGGGTCAGTGTCTGGCAGTCCACGCACAGTCCGATAGTTGGTGACGGGTCAGATGACCCCGGCAATCATCACCAGAGACGACGACAGGCCAGACAGAACGCTGCATTATACTCTGCATTTCGAACCCAGCCTGCGAACCCAGCCTGTAATGTCACCTGCGGTGGCATTACAGAACGTGACGGCAGAGGCTGGGTCCCAGTATTCGAGTCCGCCTGAGCCCCGACAGTGGCAGCAGCAGCAGCTACTGACCACCGTCAACCTGCCTCCCTTCGTCTGTCACGCAGCACTGAGTCCCACTCAGACGTGTTCACTGCCAGCTGTGACACCGTCAGCACTCAGCCCTCCGGCCCGGCGTCTCACCTCTGTGAGACATCCGGCCTCTTCTCTCCACGGTTCTCTGCAGACGGGCCTCCCTCCCCTCACCCCGAGCGACCCCCCAGACGGGCCTCCCTCCCCTCACCCCGAGCGGCCCCGCAGACGGGCCTCCTCCCCTCACCCCGGCGCCCCGCAGACGGGCCTCCCTCCCCTCACCCCGGAGCGACCCTGCGACGGGCCTCCCCTCCCCTACCTCCGAGCGGGACCCTGCAGATCGGGCCTCCTCCCCTCCACCCGAGCGACCCCCAGACGGGCCCTCCCTCCCCTACCCCCTGAGCGACCCTGCAGACGGCCTTCCCCTTCCCTACCCCGAGCGACCCCTGCAGACGGGCCTCCCCTCCCCCCGAGCGGCCCCGCAGGACGGGCCTACCTCCCTACCCTCGAGGCGACCCCAGACGGGTCTTACCCCTCCCTCACCCCGAGCGACCCTGCAGACCGCTCCCCTCCCCTCACCCCGAGCGGACCCTGGCAAGGAACCCTCCCCTCCCCTCACCCCAAGCGGGCCCCGCAGACGGGCCTCCCCTCACCCTCACCCTGAGCCCCTGCAGACGGCTCCCTCACCCTGAGCGACCCTGCAGACGGGCCTCCCCCTCCCCTCACCCTGAGCACCCTGCAGACGGCCTCCCCTCCCCTCACCCCGAGCGAGCCCTGCAGACGGGCCTCCCCTCCCCTTCACCCCGAGCGGCCCCGCAGACTCCCCCTCCCCTCACCCCGAGCGCCCGCAGAGGGCCTCCCCTTCCCCTCACCTGGAGCGACCCTGCAAGACGGGCATCCCCTCACCCTGAGCACCCTGCAGACGGGCCTCCCTCCCCATCACCCTGAGCGACCCTGCAGACCTCCCCCTCCCCTCACCGAGCGACCCTGGCAGACGGCCCTCCCTCCTCACCCCTGAGCGACCTGCAGGAGGGCCTCCCTTCCCTCACCGCGACGCGCGTACCCTGCAGGACGGGCCTCCCCTCCCCTCACCCTTGAGCGACCCTGCAGACCGGTGCCTCCCTCCCCTCACCCGAGCGACCCTGCAGACGGGCCTCCCTCCCTCACCCGGCGACCCTTGCAGACGGGCCTCCCCTCCCCCTACCCTGAGGACCCTGCAGACGCCCTCCCCTTCCCCTCACCCGAGCGACCCTGCAGACGGGCTCCCTCCCTCACCCCGAGCGACCCTGCAACGGTGTCTCCCTCCCTCACCCCGAGCGACCCTGCAGACGGGCCTCGCCTCCCTCACCCGACGGACCCGCAGGACCTCCCCTCCCCTCACCCGAGCGGCCCCGCAGACGGGCCTCCCTCCCCTCTCCACAGCTCCGACCGACTCACCGGACCGCACAGTTGCCGCGGTTGGTAGCGAAGATGACGATGGGCGCGATGGTCATCTCGAGCGCACGGTGCAGGTAGGTGAAACACTCGATGTCCAGCATGTGCACCTCGTCCACGAACAGCACGCCGGGCACTAGCTCCGCGATGCCCTCGTCGATGTACTTGTTCACCACCTTGTTGATCTCGCGGCGCAGTTTGTCTGAGGGTCGGGGTGTAGCGGGTTAAACGTGGACACTGATGGAAACCCACGCATAAACATATGTCTGCATTGTTATGAACTTGTTATTCACCTTGGTAACGTAGTGAATACAATCTAAATGTTAATATGCCAACAATGCTTGCTGCTGCTGCTGCTCAGCAAACTGGGCATCTTTAAAGGAAATAGTTCACCTTGGATTGTTTTTTCAAACACAATGTGATTATATTTTAAAATACAACTTCTTTTCAAAATGTCAAAAATAGACATACATCGCGCCGATTCAGGACAGAAGGACGGTAAATTTTATCCATTACAAACTTATATCGTACCTTCTCGGCACGTCAAATCGCAAGCTCAGCCAACAGATTCGAAATGTATAGTTCCGTAGATACTGTACAGGCCTCTGCCCAGGCGTGTGAGGCCCAAGTACCTCTGGCCGAGCTGTGAGGCCCACAATCCTTGACAAAAAGTTAAATATATTCGACTGGAGAGCCCTTTCAGCCCAGAAAACTTGCAGTTAGGGTTTTTTCAAGACCGGCTACAAAACTGCTATCTCAGTTCAAAACCCATATTGAAGGTGAACAATTTCCTTTAAGTTTTGAATGCGAACCAAGCCAGAGACCAAAAATGAAAGCTACACTTCGATAATGTAAATTCCTGCACCACACTTCTAGGAGAGACCATATACATTATACAAGCCTAGGTTACCTCCTGAACAACATGAACCTGAACAATGATGATGATGATTTGGGCTTAGGGGCGCGTCAACCCAATCAGGTTATGTGGCGCCCATATGAACCTGAACAACATGGACCCAACACCGGTGGCAGCCCCCCTCAGACACCCCCACAGTCTCGCTCCAGTCCGCCTCCCACCTGTGATCTCAGTCTTCTTGGGCTTCATGAGCTGTCCCATCATGGAGAGGATGTCCTGACCGCCCTGGGGGCGCGCGTTGGCCATGTCCAGGTCGTGCAGCGTCACATCCTGAATCACCTCCTTCTTCTTGTGCACGTCCCCCTTCGGCAGCGGCACGTACTCCTCCGCCTGCGGAAGACAGGCGTCACAACACCGCCCCGGGCTGATCAAACGGAACAGACAGACAGCGGTACGTACTCCTCCAACTGCGGAAAGCGTGACGACATAATACCACCCGGGGCGACGAGACAAAACGGAGAGACAGACACCAGATGGTTGAGACTAGAGATGTGTATTTGTGATGTTGTAGAAAAACTTAGTATCGATATCGGCAAGGTCATCAAGGTATCGACATGGTTTCGGCACAACTCAAATTAGGATCGGCAGCAGTATCGGCATTAGCGATTTAGAAAATACGAAGTCAAACAGTAAGGATTACAAGCTGCTTTCCAAATTAATTGTAAATATTTAGTACTCCCTAGCTCAAACGTACTGCCAATCACCCGGTTATCATTAAAACCAATCAACGCACCTCATGCCAAGTAGTTTTTATTGACGATTGCGAGTGTGGCTTAAGGTAGGCATTGTAAAGGTGTCAGCCCAAGCCCCAAGCCTGTTCGGTATCGACTAAGTATCGGCCTATGCCAAAGTGGTATCTGCGTCGATACCAAACAAAACCCATCGCCAGCCGAGACATCAGTACAGCGCGATGTAACAGAACAGCTCAACAACCTGGGCGTGTATGTGCTATAGTAAGACCATTGTATGTGAGACTAGGCTGAATCAATAGGTCTTCTACTTTATACCCTTTGACTTTATACCCTTTGTCTTCTACTTTGACTATGTATTTACGACAACCTGTCTGTATACACGAAAACACCAAAAGTCAGATCCGTCTAACAAAATAAACATAAGCTTCTAATAAAACATCCGTAAAATATCAGTCATCAGCTGTTGCACCATCTCTCACCTCGAGGTCGTACTCCGAGGCGAATGTGTCGCTGCGTCCCTGCCGCTTCACCGAGCCGCTGTTGCACCATCTCTCACCTCGAGGTCGTACTCCGAGGCGAACGTGTCGCTGCGTCCCTGCCGCTTCACCGAGCCGCTGTTGGCCTCGATGTAGATGACGTCGCCGACCTCCACCTTCTCCTTCTGTATCGACTCGTAGATGGACGGGTCCAGCTTCAGCTGCTTGGTGCCCTTGGCCGTCTTCATTCCGATCACTACCGAGCTGATGGTCTTGCCGTACCCTCGGGAGGGGGGGGGTGTCAGCTCACTACAGCCGTCAGAGTCACCAGAGATTTACGACCATGGCGTGCTACAAGCAGGCATACATACTAAGTGTGGTGAGATCACACGGACAGACAGCGGGAGTCAACCGAAATAAATGGCAATGGCAAATACAAAAACATAGTTTTAAATAATCATAAATGAAGTTATCATGACTAATCAAAACTTACAACGCTAAATGCGCAACAACACTCTCCGTCATGGTATAAAGAAATCACCACAGATTAACGTATCAATGCACCCTCGGAACCCATCCATCCGGTGCGACATCAGCCGCCCTCCCAGTCCTGACTGACCTCCCATCGGGTTCTCCGTCTCCTGAGGCGACAGTTCAGTCACCTCTCCCTCGTACACCTCCTTCATCTCCTTGATGCGCAGGCCGATGGCGCGCCGGAAGTTCTCCATCAGCACCTCCGTCTTCTTGATCTCGGAGCTGAACACCTCCGAGCCGACCNCTCCACACGACACGACCAGACGGCACCTGACAGCACCAGCTCAAACCAGACAGCCTTACTAGCAAGCAGCAGGCACACAACCTCTTTCGAGATACATGAACGCCACACTTTACGGCAAGCAATACAAACGGGAGCCAAATCGGATAGTGACAAGATTAAACTGCGCACTCGGTCGCGCAGGAAAGATACTCCAACAGTGGCATTCCTGGACGTTAACACATCACTACACAGTTTGCACTGGAGCAGTTCCCATCGCTGACGTACCTTTGAGCCGAGCTCCTGTGAGACGGCCAGCGCCACGGCCGTCTTGCCGGTGCCGGGCGGACCGACCAGCAGGATGCCACGGCCAGCCATCCGCTTCGACTTGATCAGGTCCACGATGACGCCGCACGCCTGGACACAAAGGTAGACGTAGGTGACACATAGCTAGCACTGCCTCAAAATCACCACCGGCACTGAGCCCGGGTGTAACTGACAGTGTCCTAGGATTGGAAATTTTGGGTGTAAAGCGACACGCTACAATATATAATATTCCACTCTTTTTTGCCCATTTGAAGGGCTATTTTCCACTCTTTTCACTTTTTGAGATTATTTTTCTTCATTGATTTAATATGTTAAAAACAAAAAAATGTAGTTTTTGTTTCAGCCAAAAATGGGGTTAAATTCTAGAAAAGGCCCTCTTTTTGAAGAATTAATTTCCACTCTTTTTCCTTATTTTCAGTCTGCATTTTCCACTCCGCACCCTGGCTTTAAAGCAATCCTAGGACACTGGTAACTGAAGACATAACATCAGAACCGATCACAGAATCTTAGCCACATGCCAGACAGCTGAGCCGGACACCATTGTCGTGACTGTTACACAAACACTTTGGGACTTTGGTGAACGAATTCACATCTTGGTGTATAACATTACTAGGTAGTGCGATGTCGGCTTTGAAATTTAGCGTTGCAAAGTGCAGAATATTACTGGTAATACTTAACATAGTCATCATCTTCGCACGAATTCCCCGCCGCCGCTGTCTGGAGACGCTGATCGGCACACTCACCTCCCGTGCATCCTCCTGGCCGACGAGGCCCGCGGCGACGGGGACAGCGCGGCCCGCCTCGTTTAGACCCAGTCCCTTCACATGACTGTGACTGGAGACACGCTGTGCTTTGGTGGTGCTCTTCACCTCTTCAATCTTCATCTTTGAGCTTTGATGCTTCCTGCAAATATGCAACATATTAACCCGCGTTGTGCCGGAGAGAGGGAGGGGGCGTTTGGAAGCCACACATAGTTTTTCGGGAACACCGAAAAAACCGCGGAGTGCAGCGTCGGCGATACTGCGTCGCCGTTCTCTTTGTGGCACAGCTATTTGGGATTACATTACCCACAGTATTATTTTTACCTCAAATCCTCTCAGGAAGGTTACAAGGGCCGTGTTCTTTGCGACTTGAGAATTGTGAAGAACATCCATTGACTAGTCAGTGACAGCCAAGGGAAGGGGAGGGGGGGGTGTTTTCTGGGGAAGGCGTGTTGTCATGCTCCAGGGCGTTGAACGTGACCGCATCATAAGACGTGCAGTACACAACACAATACGGTAACATTAGTAGCAGCTCCATAGCCTGAGGCTCCATATACAGTTCTTGAGGATCCTCACGCAAAAGAACCCAGTCAAGGTACTGTCAAGTCTGACCAAACTGTATTTTGAATCTGACCAAACCCTGTCATCATGTGAATGGTTTAAGGCTCATTGACAATACAAAATGATGACTCTAAAATTATTCACCTTTCTTTCTTAGGTAAAAAGTTTTAATGGCAAACGTTTTGACCAGTAAACCACAGAAAACCTTGATGAAAATTAAAATCAATATGTTTCTGATTGAAATATCAACCAATACAAAGAAACTGCCCCTGTAGTTCAGTGATCAAATCATATATTCGTCCGCCCCTGTAGCTCAGTGAGAGAGCGCTGGACTTCTGACCTATCCCGGTAGTGGCAGCCCGGGTTCAAGTCGCTTCGGCGCGCACTATTTGCTCCTGACTGGGATGGCCTGCGGCCGGTGGCAGCGGTCGCACTCAAGGCCAGGTGACGTCAGCGAGCGGGGCGGACCGTGTCCAGGTATGTCGGGCATGTAAAACTTTCGTCTCTAAACTCTGCCGGCCAACAGGAATTGCGCGATCGGGTGGTGAGGTCAGAACCTGCGCAACAGACTCGCTTAGCGCGAGTCCTGACCTCAGAAAGACATCCATACAAAACATTCGGACTAAATTTATAAAAACTTCAGCATTCAGCAGTCAGAAAATTAACCTAAGCCTGGACATGCAAATATACCTCATGGATATTTATGAATAGGACAGGACTAATGAAGAGGCCTAAGGGCCTGGTTTCTTTGAGCTCTTATTGCTAGCCTGTTAGCTAACTTACAGCACATCATACCGGTGAACTGATTGTGGAAGCTGAGAAAACCACCACATTATGCAAGGAGTTCTAGTTATTGATAGCACAGACAGAATGTTTCTCCACGCTCTCAACTGGGCCAGGGGTTGGCCACCTTCTTTGAGTGACCTCTTGTTGTGGTTACCGGTGGATCAGCGATATACCTGTCATTTGGAAGCCTGAGGTACCCATGGATCAATTGATACATGTAAACCTGTCACCTCTTTTACGATGGTACCTAGGCTAGAGCATGGACAACTTTGCAGCCTGCACAATATGTCTTGGTGTATCCTGACTATGTTATTTCAATGTGGAGCTGTATACATATTATGGAATGGAATTAGTACAACCACCCATTCAGCAGTATTGGTATTACATTACTGTAGCCAGAAACAGAATGAGGGTGAAGCGCAACCAGAGAGCAGAGGCCCAGACTGCAAAGTATGGCATATTCAACAAGATCTCGTCGATGCGAGCCCGTCTTTGCTGGTGCAGATTCTGTGTGGATTTGGTAGGGTGCAGTGGCACAGTGCAGACCTGTTATGGTGTGGTGCCAATGCTGCATTGTGGGCAACAGTCGCACAGGGCAGATTAACTTAAACAAGGTTTTACATTTTTCACATCAGGAACTAGCGCCTAAGAAAATATGTCCTCTCGGTTTCCGACCCAAAAAGAGCGTTTTGCTGGTTTTGATGGGTTGGTGTGAATCTTTGGCTGGTCTGGTGCAGATTTTTTGCCTGCTTGGTTCGGGTTGGTGTGGATTTTTGTCATGGGCTGGTGCGCCTCGTCGACTTGAGTCCTGTGCCACACTTTGCAGTCTGGCCAGACGGTAGGTACCTATAGATCACTGGTTCCCAAACTGAAACAGTGGGTCATGACTCCAATTGGTGTAACGGAGCCATTCTGCGAGGGTAACAAAGGCCTGTGAAGTTGAACCATAAATGTTAAGCTAAGACAGCTTTGATGCAGCCCTCGGCTAACAATATATATTTTTGGGGTGTCTTTGCAACAGCGAAGCCCAGAATTGAGAAATTGATGAAGAAAAGGGAATAAATACATGTGTGCTCTCAGTCACTGTTTGCATTACCAGTTGTGGCGCTCCAATGGGAATGGAAGTGTGTAAACAGGTGCAACCAACAAACTGGAAAACAACACTGTTTATGATAAATTGGGTGGGTCAATCGGGTGGGGTAAATTTTGAAGGGTGGGGACTAGTCTGGGTAATGGCGTGTTTCTTAATTTTTATCTGTTTTTGTCTTTTTATTTTTCTTCTTTCACTATATTCTCTTTTCTATATCTTTATTTGTGTCTCGATCTGATTTTTGTAATTTTTATCGCTTCTTTAATTTTATTTCTTTATTTTATTTATTCATGACTTTTATTTCTCCTGACTTTGATCTTTATCTTTTATATTGCTATTATTCTTTGGTCTTTTTTTTTGATTGTTTTGTATAATATTTTTTTCCTTTTTTGTTTTTTTCTTTTTTTTTTTTCATATCTTGTTATAATATACCTATTATGTGTTTAATTTCGTTTATCATTTTTTTATTTTATCTTCTTTTGTTTCTTTATCTTATTTTATTTCTTTATTTATTTTTGTTTCCTTGTGTTAATTTTTTTCGGTTTCTATTTTCTTTTTTTTTTTTTGATATTATATTTTTTTTTATTTAGTTTTATTTTTATTTAATCTTTTTGTTTATAAGCATATTATGCTTTTTGTTGTTTTACTTTACTTGTAGTCCTTTCTTTCCCTTTATATCTTTATCTCTTTATTGTTTCTTTTTCAGTATTTTTGCTTCTTCTTTCCTCTTTTATGAACTTGTTTTACTTTTTATTTCTTTGTTTCATTTGTTTTCTTTTCTCAATATATTTTTCAGGTAATGCTTGTATTTTGTTTATATTGTGTCTGTTCTTTTATTTTTTTGTAGTTTTTTGTTCGTTCCATCTTTAACTTGTATTTTGTCTCTTTTTTTTTTTTGCTATTTTTGTAGATTTTCAACCTTTTAGCTTTTTGTTTTTTTAAGTGTTTCGTCATGCTGTCAACACTTTATTTCTAAGTCTTTATTATTCCTCCAATAACTAGCTTTTTTTTGTATGCAATTTATTTACTTTTTTTAGTATTCTATTCTGTTTTTATATCTTGGCCTTTTTTTTTTTGTCTTTTTGCTTTTTTCCTCAACGTAACGACTTTTGAAAAGGTTGGTATATTGTGTCTAGGGAGGGATTCCCTTTTTCATCAATTCTCAATTCTGGGGTCTTGCTGTTTCAAAACACCTTCAAAAATATATATGTTAGCGAGGGGCCATCAAAGCTTGTCTTAGCGTCTTAAGGATAAACGTTGTTCGACGGGTCTGTGTTTCTGGTTGGTGTCTGGTGACTGCCTAAGCGTTAGTTGCAGCATGCTGCTACTGCATTGGCCAGCATCTAATGCTGCTATCTGCATGCTGGATCTGCCACTATCTCATGCTAATCTGCGCGCTCGCCTGCTGAAACCTGGTTGGAAGTACTGCGGTCACTTTCCATCCCTTCCTGTTGTGCTGGCCTGCCTTGCTTGTTTGTCCATCTGTCGTTCTGCTTGTCCTAATTCTCCATTGTAAACTTGATCGTTTCCCTTGCCACCATACCCTGTCGTATGTGAGGAGACATGCCGGCCTGGTACTGGTAATTAGGGGTAGGAGGGCCGAAGTGCCAGTCTACCACTCTTCAACAGGGGTGAAAATGTCTGTGTGTACCTGCGGTGATGATGGGGCTGCGCCCATTGGATGTGAAAGATTGACAGTGGGTCACAGCGCTAAGATGTGGCCTTGGCTTGCCTCAGGAGCATTGATTGACGCAAAATACTGCAGTATGATGGACTGGAATCCATTCATTTGCCATGAAGTGTAAGATTGGAACATGTAACTTGCCGGGGTAACTCCCGAGCAGCCATACTGACCCACACCTTTTGCCGAGACCGTAAAACAGTGTTCATTTCAGCGTGGAAAGGGAGTGCTCATTCTGCTATCAGGAGCTTTAAACCTCTCAGGTTAAGGACTCTCCTCTCGGCCTCCCCAGCCCCCCAGCCATGATGCTGCTGTTGCGCGTGCTGCTGCTGTGCCTGCACCAGGACAAGCCGCAGCTTGCCCACCCGAAGCACACCCACAGCAACCACAGGACTATCGCACACTCATTCGTGAGGAAGTAAAGGAGCAGAAGGACGGACAAGCTGTTAGTTTTGTCATGGTTAAAGTTTTTGCCTGCCTCTCCACAACGACTTTGGGGTCAAGTTTGCCCAGCTTACCAGTGACTGTCATGGGGACCAGAGGGACAACCTGAAATCATAGCGATTCCTGGACAGACTACTTCTATGATCAAAATTAGTGATGACAACACCGTAAGATGGTGCTGATAAAGCTAAACAGCTGAAAGGAACCTGCTGATTGAGATGTCTATCATTTTCGTGACTTAACCTACGCGCAGAGATCGGAGCTGTTTATACATCGCAGACAGCCAAGACGAGCTCAAAGAGCCCCATTGCTGGCTGGGTCGCTGGAAATGCATGCGGTCCATCCGCCCAGTCCCTCTGGGCAGCTGCTGCTGCTGCCCAAACCTGACCATGCTCCCTACAGGCTGACCACACTCCTCCCCAGGCTGCTGCTGCTGCTGCTCAAGTGCTCCTCTCCCACTGCTCCCACAGCACGCGGAAACTAGCTTCCTTGCCTAGCATCACGGGTATACGATTAGCCACGATTAAATCTTAAATGTTAAGCCCAAAAGTAAACTTGCTTCTCTGATTTTGCAAAATATTAAAGTTACGTATAGTGTATTGCATCACCGAGTTCGCATCCTTCTTCAGCAGTCTGACTCGTTTTTCAGATACCTGACTATCCCTCATCCGTAATGGATGCTGCTGGTGCAGTGCATAGAACATGGTGTTTGTGCAATGTAAGTGACAGCATATCATAGGTGATGTTTCTGCACCATTACCTAACATCCTAATATTTGTTGATGCGTTCAATGTTTCTGTTGTTGTTGTCTACAGGCCCCATCAATTTCAGACTCTGTAATGAGGCCAGTCTTGTTCTTTCTTAGTGGGATTTGTGCTGAATAAAGAAGTATTTTGATGGGAGACTTCAATCTCCCTATCTAGACTGGAACAACTTGAAAAACACACTCTGACTGTCCAAAAATGAACGAAATTTGTTGACTTGTTTAACTCTGTCGTCTCACTCAATGGGTTCACACAAGCAAACTATCCGAGATTCAGGCAATGATATTAGACTTAGTATTAACATCTGAGCCAGGACCGATGGATATGTTGATAGAACCGCTCCCATACCAGGATGCTGACCGTTGCCCAACCATATGTGACTAATTTTGATTAACCATGCTGGCAACGATGACTCTGGGAGCCCCCTTTCCCAAAGGAGAGCCTGGAACAGAGGTCGCTATGCTCAAATGCGCCAATCAATGAGGTCTGTGGATTGGGATCTAGAGCTGGCTTACCGTGATTCAGAGGGATCATTTAACCACTTTGCTGCAATTATTTCCGAGATGATCGAGCAATATGTGCCGGTGCAGCTCCCAAACAGCGGCAAACCCCTTGGCAAACAAGACCTCCTACCGCTCTCATTCACCGACGCCAGGGCTGCATGGACAGTCGTACAAAAATGCATGAGACAAGCCCTAGACAGAAAACGCCGAGCTCTAGCCTCATAAACAAAAGTTTGTCCATAACAGAGAGGTACGGAGTTTCGGTGTGCTGCGCCACAGCTGTGAGTATGAATCCAAGCCAATCGAAACGTCTCATGGACAACCCAAATGCTGCACGTCATACATACAGAAAAAGAAGGTGGGCCGGCCGACGGGTTCCCCTTTGCTTTTACCATCTGTAACTGAAGTATAATCTGAAATCATGGTTGAGTTGTTGCCTCGTCTTTGCCTCTGTTTTCACTGTGACTACCCCACTAATCCAGCCCAACCAGGTGCTTTGATGAATCTCCTACCCAAGTTAAATAACTACCTGAAGCATCCACTCTTGCCGCTCAGGGACCTTAACCCGTAACTCAGCCATGGGGCCCTGATAAAATCCATCCCGGTACTGAAGACATGTGCTGACGAATTAGCTTACCCTCCTGCAGTTCATTTTACAGTAGATCTTTGCTGAAGGAAGGGCGGCTGCCCCCACCTTGTAAATCGTCACTGTCATACCTAATGCTTCAAAAAAGGTCCTAGGTATGACCCGCTCAATTACAGGCCTATCAGCTTAACGTCGGTTGTGTGCAAAACGATGGAACGCATAGCGTGCACCCATCTCCGGAGCTACCTGGAAACAAACACACTTCTAACATCAAATCAGTTTGGCTTCAGGGCTGGGAGATGTACAATAGATCAGTTGCTTCTGGCATACAACACAGTGTCCAACAACACAGATATAGGTGGAGTAACTGATGTAATTCTTTTTTTATTTCAGCAAGGCCTTTGACGTGGTTTGCCATGACCTCATGATAGTCAAACTGAATCAATGGCCTTTGAATTGGTAACCTTCTTGACTGGATGGTCTCATTTCTACAGGGCAGGCAAATGCGGTCAGCGGTGAAGGACAGGATAAGTCAGCCCAGAGAGTCCGTAGCGGTGTCACAGGCTCTGACTCGGCCGCTGCTTTTCCTTGTGTATATGACGAGTAATCGCCTCTCCAAATGTTCTACGACTATTAAAATATTTGCCAACGACTTGAAATTATATGCCTGCGTGGCTGCATGCCACTGAGCACGCCACTTTTATTTCACACTGCCGAAGTACAGCAGGGATGTAAACTACACGTCCACACAGGCATCATGAGCTTTAAGATGAACCTAAGAATGTGTAGTTCTCCGTTTCACAAGATTCCTGTAGCAAACTTAGTGCCACCTGCTGTACCTCCTTGATGGAAAGCAGATCCCTTGTGCAGAATTCGCATAGTGACCTGGGTCACTTGTACTCTCTTCTAAAATTCCATGACCATGTCAGATCTGTGGCATAGCTGGCGGCCTTGGCACGAAATTCCTAAATGCTACTGTTTGCAGATCGCCGTGAGTTCATGCTGTTTTGTTTATTACCCATTGTTCGTCCAATTCATTGAATATTGTTCGTGCATCTGGCACAACTGCTACTTGGAAGACTTGCGCACACTAGGGAATGTCCAGAGGCCATGGTGGAACCAACAATCGATGGGGCTTAAATTTACTTCTATGCTGAGCCGCCTACAGTCATAAACTTATCCTGTGCAAGGAAGGCTTTTGCCGCAACTTAACAATGCTTGGAAATTTCATGGAGCAATCGTGCATTATGCGTTGATGATCTGTTTTGACGCCCTCACAAGCACGCACTGGGGCCACGGCCATAAGATTCCTACTTCACCCACACAGAATCAGAAAGCCGTTTTTCTCATGTACGCTGCATTGCTGCTTGGAACGCATCTGCGGCTGCCGCTGCATGTGCCCCGACTTGACGCTTTAAGGAATGCTAGAAGCACATGCACGCGACAGTCTGTTTGCTTTGTGTAGGTGTGCATGTGGAATAAATTAATTGTAGTATGTGTTAGATTAAATACTCCTGGCTTATCACGTAGTAATTCCATATCTTATTGACCAATCTGTTTGCGAGACGCACAAAATTCCAGTCATAAATCGGTGCCAAGAACTAAGTCTAGATCTATCTACATCATGACATGGCTGGCGCGTCTGGGATTCAGGGGTTCCTTCAAACTCCTTTCCATCCCAAACCGCCATTTGTTCCCGACAATAAGGACCCAACAGGTTAGGAAAACCATGTAAGAGGGCTGGAACCACTCGCGATAGATAGTGGCAGTGTCCTGACTCGACATTCCACATAATGACTCCTTTCACTGTGCAAACAAACAGACACCCAGCCAAGAATTAAGCAGCGGGCGTAGAACTCATTTGAGTTTGGGGGGGCGAATGCATTTTGAAGTCGATTCTTTCCATGCAACGTCCATAGGCGTAATGTTAAAATCCGAAAATGTTGGGGGGCAGTTGCCCACCCTGGCCCATAGGCTCCTACGCCTATGGAATTAAGGATGAAAGATCGAGTTTTCTAATTCAGTGAATGAATACCCAAGTTTATCCTCGCGATCAAATAATAATAAGCAACGCCGAGAACCCACCTTATTTACGGCACAAAACCGCGACCACGACCACGCGACACCACGAGGATGAGGAATCGAACAAACAACCGAGAACAAACGCATGAGGTAAGTCTCTGGCAAGGCCATATACGAGTGCCTGGAATATGGTAGATCAATGACGTATTTATAATTTATTTTGTATTACCACCTTTTATTTTAAAGTTTTTATTCAAATGTATCTAAACACAAAAAATAATTTGTTATTTTAATACACATTTTTGTTCAGTTTTGTTATATTATTAGCTTACAAATTATCTAAATATTAATACGTCACTTATGCTTCAAACTGCGTATGTTATTTTTGCATAAATGGCGCATTACCTTCAATCATGACGCAAGCCTTCTGGAACGGGTGTACTAAATCAAAATTCAGGATCTTGATTCTTCAAGCCATTATTTAGCATAATGTTCAAGCTACGCGGGCTGCTACGCGCCCTAACACAGCAACAAGTAACAGTTCTAGCTTTACGTGTATAATTTAAATATACATGTAGAATACATATGTCACTGTAGATTCCTATGTCCGTCGTTTTACGCTTGTTTGCTTGGCTAGGCATATTTCCATTACATTATGCTTTTATTTATAATTTCAGTTTTGAAGGGAAGTTTCAAGCGAGCGGGTTTTGATCAAGGCTATATAAAGTATAAACCTTTTGATTCTCTTTAAATTCGTGTTTTGCTTACCTGTAGCTTATCAATAATTTACTTTGCTTGGGCCATGGAGTGTCTAGGGCCTTTGCCTTGGGGCCATGGTGTCTACATGGCACATGTATTTTTTAAAGATACAAATTGAAATGAGTTAAACATCCCCCAGTTCAAACTCTGGACATGCCAAGAAATGAACAATCTCAATTTTGAGGTTCCATTTCTTGTCTCGAGCTCCGCTCTGGTAGGATAGATGATTTACTTCTTGTTCTGGACCTGAAAGGTGGAGGTTTCTGAGTGTAATGGCATTTGTCCTATGCAGGGATGTAGCCAAGGGGAGGAGGGCCAACAGACCACATGCCCCCCCCCCCCCTGAGGAAAAAATAATTTAACACTAGAAAGAATAAGATTCTCTGACAAACCGACCCTATCCCCCTCTCCCCCCCCCACGGTCAGCAGCGTGTGGCTGAGGAGCAAAATGTGATTTTTTATGTGGCCCTCCCCTGATAAAAATCCTGACTATGTGCCTGGGCCTATGAGAAGATCAAAATTATAAAAGGTTCAAGATTATAAATTTCCTGGGGAGTCCCTCCAGATTAGTTGCAATTTTGGCATGACATTTGCATACCACTCCCAATGCAAATTAAACTGTGTTCCTACTGATGAACCTAACCTCTCAATGATTCTGTTCCAGATTCAATCACTATTCACTACCAAATACAACAGAAGACTGACAGTGTCGCCCACTACCCAGCTTCAGGCAGCGCCCTGTGGCACTCCCACCTTCATCCTGAGCCAGTATTGATCCTGGGGTTGCTGTCATACTCTTCTCAACCTGGGTGTGTCCGATGGAACTCAGTGATAGCACACCCTCCTCCTGGGCCGCCTCTGACCCCACGCCATCCTCTGTGGCCGCCGCCGGTCAGTTCACCACCCCGGTCATCAAGAGGAGGCGCGGTGACACGTCGGACGCGTCCGAACCGAGAGCGCGCTTCAAACGGCGACAGCTGACGCTGGCCAGTACGGAGCTGCGGCAGAAGGAGGAGAAGCTGCAGAGACTCAGGCTCGTTAGCCACTACAGGCAAAACGTGAGGAGGATATGCCGCCTCAGGAGTGTGGTGACATTTCACACGCTGGATGTTTCTATTAATTATAACGAACGATGGTCCGCGGTGTAGATAGTTTCCAATTGGAAACACGAGATTTGCCAACACCCGGCGATATCAAGACATGTTACGAGTTGTACTAGTTAAGTACTTGCGGTGATGCAGAGTATTGTCGTACGAACGCTGTCCATGTTCGTCTCTTCTCGATCTCGCAGTCTGGACGTGTCCACACTAACCCTGCCCTGCCCGTTTCAGCACAGCCTGGCTGAGCTGGCTGAGGTGACCCGCTGCTGGCGGGAGGCGGCTCAGCAAGCGCTGACGGACCTGCAGGAGCGGCTGGAGGGTCGCGGCCAGCAGACGAATATGGCGCAGCTGCTGCGCCACCTGGGTATCGACCCGCAGCTGGTGTGCTATGATCCGGAGGAGGAGGCCTTCCAGGAGGCACGTGAGGCGGCTCAGCAGTATTAGCTGGTGAGGGGGGGCTGCAGCTGGTGTGCCGTGATCCGGAGGAGGAGGCCTTCCAGGAGGCACGTGAGGCGGCGCCCCGGTCTAGTTCGCTTAGGTGAGCGGGACGTAGCGGATCATAGCTCGTTATTTTCTCTCTGTTCGATATGATGCAACTTGTGGAAGCTGTGACTGGCTGTGAAAAGCGACTGCCATACGCTGGTAGAATTACTATTGAAGTCATATTGTTTAATATAGTGGTTGTATTCCAAATGTCGGTTTATGCCAGTCTGTTATGGGAACGGCAAAACGTGAGAACTGCAGAGGCGTTATTGAATATTGGGCCATTTGCCATTGGATTAGACCATCTGGTTGTGTCTCGTTGCCCACTGCGACAGTATGCGACTACATGGGAGTTCTTTCATATACTTCAGGTTCAGCGATGCGTTCCGAAAGATATTTGGTTGCAGGCTTGTATTTTGACTTAATAATATAATATTAACGCCCAGTCGCCCGCGGCGTCCAGGCCACAGTAGCTGTGCCGTTGTTCGTTGCCCCGCAGGTTTAAGAACCACGCGACAAACCGGCCAAAAGACAGCGCTAGTAACTATATCCTTTGTTTATCCTAATGTCCGTATCAAGGGTGTCAAATAACTAGAAGCTGTCTGTTACGTGCTCGGAAGAGATGGGTGCAGTACACTGACAGGCCGACCGCCGCTGTTACCGGGCGCCGACAGCCCAGCTGCCCAAACACCGCGGAATGTGGCCACAGGCCGCGCGCACAGAGACCAGCACAAAGCCACGGAAGGCAGCGCCGCGGCGGCGCTCACGGAGTCCCGAAACCGCGCCCGCCCGCACCCTCCCCCCACACACAGACACACACCCACACACAGACACAGACACAGACGGACACACGGCGCAACGGGGACAACCGCCGCAAACTCGCCCGTCTCAAAATAACTTATCACACGCGTTCGCTGCCCATAGAAAACTATAAGCACGCAATGAGAGGCGGCGCGGTGGCCGGCGGCCGGGGCGGGGATGGACAGTCCAGCCCCCGCTCGACGCCCGCCCCGCCGAGTAGGTCAGAGCGCTGCTCAGAAGGTCTTGCGGTGCACGGCCCGCGCACCCTCCTCCTCGTACTCCTTTTTGCTGACCCACATCTTTTTGAAGGTGTCGAGTGCGGCCAGAATGGAGCCCCCGATCCACGTGGAGTAGACGCGCTCCTTGGGCGCCGACATCTGACGAACGTGGGAGGGGGGGGGGGCAGTGGTCAGTCACAGCCCCCGGCCCAGACACACGGATAGTGGAGGGGAGTAATTGCATGGTATTCGTGGCACGAATCATACAGTGACCATAAATAAACGAAACATGCTGCCATCGCGGCCGGTGCACCCTAATAGTATACGCCTCGGACGATCCGTTCGTTTATTGTAACGAGGACAATTTGGAAATTAGTATGAGCGAATAACTTTCAGCTCTAACAATAGCAAATTGTCCACTGATCAATAATGATAGGTGCACCAGAGAAACATTCAATTAATGTGTATAATAGCAATACCTTGATCTTGATGTCTTTCGGTGCCAACCGCTTCACTTCACTGAGGAACCGGTCTCCGAAGCCCTGGAACGGGTACAACAATTCAGATTTCCGCCGAAACGAATATTCCGACATAAATACATATACGATCCTCAAATAACCATTATGAATGGACCACGCTTACCAGTTACTACTGAACACCTCAACAATATGTCAGACAATTACAGATTGTTGAACGTAATCAAGAGGTCTTAAGTTACATCAAAGTACACATTACAAATAGAAGCTGCGCAAATATGCATATTTTTTATCTCTCGAATATTAATTGTCAACTGTTTGCTTCTAGATTCATTCCGTCTCCAGTCCTGGCATACCTTGATGAGCGTCGAGCCACCAGACAGCACGATGTTCTGGAAGAGCACCTTCCTAAGGTCGAGATCCGACTTTTGGATGGAGTACATGAGCACCTCGTGGATGCCCTCATACTCCTCTCCGATGAGATCGGGCCGGAACAGCACCTCGGGCGCGCGGAACTGGGCCGCGCCAATCTGACGGAGAGGACAGGACGGGCGGTCAGCAGGGACAGGGGGAAGGGACAGACGGGACGAACACTGGTCAGCAGGGACAGAAGAGACAGACGGGACGAACACTGGTCACCAGGGACAGGGGAAGAGACAGACGGGACGAACACTGGTCAGTAGGGACAGGGGAAGAACAGACGGGACGAACACTGGTCATCAGGGACAGGGAAAGAGACATACGGGACGAACACTGCCCACTGGTCACCAGGGACAGGGGAAAGGGACATACGGGACGAACACTGGTCACCAGGGACAGGGGGAAGAGACAGACGGGACGAACACTGGTCATCAGTGGACAGGGGAAGAGACAGACGGGACGAACACTGGTCACCAGGGACAGGGGAAGAGACATACTGGACGAACACTGGTCAGCAGGGACAGGGGAAGAGACAGACGGGACGAACACTGGTCAGTAGGGACAGGGGAAAGGGACATACGGGACGAACACTGCCCACTGGTCACCAGGGACAGGGGAAAGGGACATACGGGACGAACACTGGTCACGCAGGGACAGGGGGAAGAGCAGGAAGGGACGAACACTGGTCACCAGGGGACAGGGAACGAGCAGGCGGGACGAACACTGGTCGTAAGGGACAGGGAAGAACAGAACGGGAGAAACACTGTCACCAGGGACAGGGGAAGAGACATAACTGGACGAAAACACTGGTCTGCAAGGGACAGGGGGGAAGAGAACAGGACGGGGGGGCAGACGGTGCGACATAATTGTATCATCCAGTCCAGAGCAGCACAGACTGACACGCAGCAGATCCAGTGTCATTATGACTATCTAGTCGTCGTTATCTGCAGACATTCGTTAGGCAACGAAACAGGAGAGCGTGACAGTTGATAGGGCAATACAAATGGAATGAAAATAAAGCGGGCCGACGAAGTGAGGTATGTTATCTTATGGCTGTTCAGCCATTCCCCGCTAATCAGACCCGTTTTTCGACCTTACCAAGAGGCAGCAAAGCAAACACGTGCTACACTACAAACTGTCCATAACCGGTAATACTAACGAGGAAAAAACACATGATTTTTTATACAAAATGTCTTCGAACCTTGACCATCAAAATCGTGCATCACATAAGTCACATCTACGTGCTGTATTCCTAGCTTCCGAATATTGCTGCTATTGTCCGCCTCGTCGCGTCTCCGTGCAGACTGCAGAGCCAATGACGGCTGACGGTGACGGTGACGGTGCTGAAGGAGCTGCTACCACTGACCTCGAGGTGGCTGCCGTCGGGCAGTGTGTAGCGCACCCTCTCCGTCTCCTTGTTCTCCTCACGGCTCGGGTCGGTGGCCACGTAGCAGGCGCGCTCCTTGATGGCTTTGACCACCTCGAACTCGGCCGTCGTGTGGAAGTTGACGCCCTCCTTCCTCAGCAGCAGCCTGGTGACGTCATCAGACGGGACACGTGACGTCACCTCACCATGTCACGACACAGGCTGGTGACGTCATCACACGACGTGACGTCACCACACGATGTGACGTCACCACACGACAGCTGACGGGTTAGCGATGCAGTGTTAACACCGAGACCGGCCCCAGAGACGACTTAGATTGACCCGGTGGCAGCAGATCCCCGGCGGCAGCAGATAAGATCATCCGTAGATACGAGATGTCAAGAGATCACACCACGAACGCATTCAAAGATACCGTATCTCCTATGACCTATCTAATATGCCTCGGTTCACGAGGGCAAAACTGTCCAGTTAATGAACACAAGTATTGCATGAGTTTCGTAATAAAACAAGCACACACATCGTGTGTGACATCGCTGCAGCAGCGGCGGCGGACCGGGGGCCGTGCACGAGGTCTACAGGCTTCAATACCTACTGCATGTTTACCATGCCTCCCTGACCGTACCTGAGGTAGCGGGAGACGTCCCGCCCGGCCACGTCCACCCGCATGATGCTGTGCGGCAGCGCGAAGCCCTCGTAGATGGGCACGGCGTGAGTCACCCCGTCTCCGGCGTCCAACACGACGCCCGTGGTCCGGCCGGTGGCGTACCTGCCGAGGGAGGCCGCAGTTCGTCAGTGACGGTGACGGTGACGGGCACTGCACGCTCTGATTGGCAGGACTCGGACGCTAGTAGGCTATCCTCGTCCCCACACAGCTTATGGGTAATGCTCGGGTGATGGTTCAAGGCTTTCATGGCGTCCGAAGAAAGCTAGCGAACGCTCTATCTTAACGGGATAATGCAGGCAATGCAGAGAAAGATGACTGAACCAGTGCATCGTTACACTACGCAACGGTTATGAAACGATTCCCGCGAGGGTCGACAATGAGCGTTGTCAGACTTACAGACTAAGGACGGCTTGCATGGACACGAACAAGGCAGGAACCTGAAGAGTCTCGAAAAACAGCTCCGCTGATTTCTCCCGATTCTTCCGGGGGTTTAGGGGAGCCTCTGTGAGAAGCACTGGGTGCTGGAAAGAAACACAATGTGGCTTTATTTACACATTTTAACTGACAGAACAGACTGGCCAAACACTGATTTGTATAATAGTGCAGGTAATGCGAAACATAATATCTTATTTAATTTAATATGTACTTGCATTTTTAACAACGGTGAACAATCATCTTATAGTTTAAATAATATACGACTTAGCTCAATTGTTTATCTAAATCTTAGATTCAATAACATAAATTATAAGAGCTTGCAACATATTTTCACAACAATTAGCGTTAGACTGCCTTATAATAACTTCTTTGCCCGCTTACCTCTTCTGAGGACGTTTTCAGCTGGTCTTTGCTGTAGATGTACTGCCAAATTCTCTCCATGTCATTCCAGTCAGTGACAATACCGTGCTCCATAGGATACCTGCCAATCGTAACGCAAAGAGATGGTCAAAGTTGTCCTCAGTTACATGCAGTTAATAAACCAGACGACCTGATGGACGGATGTTCGGTGGATAAAGCGGCCGTACAGCCTGCACCAACACATCGCATTGCACGAATGTATCAAACTATAACAGATTAACAGTGAAATTCCGCAACTTGGAAATCGGTTTTTGCAAGGCGCCAAATTAAAACCAAGACATATGAAGAAAGTATGCAACAACCATTATCCATAACCATCTCTGATTTTTATTATAGTGCAGGTAATGCGAAACATAATATCTGATTGAATTTAATATGTACTTGCATTTTAAACGGCGGAGAACAATTATCCATCACACAATCAACCATCTTATCAACCATCACACAATGGTAGAATGATCGGCTTACTAGCTTTTGTCCGCGAATTATCAACCCATCGTTTTAGGACAAGTGGCAGAGAGGTTAGCTGTTTCCATGCATTATACAATCGAAATTTCGTCTATTGATAAGAGCAAATTGGTTAAACGTCCTCACTGTATCGGAAATCAAGCCGGTGACGAAGCGTTATTTTCGTATTTGTTTGCATTTCTTAAACGCTGTTTTGAGCACTATAACCAGAAATGCTCTTGATCATTCCACTTAGTTTTGCATGGTAACGAAACTGAGATATATTGTGCATTGCTTTTGGGCTTCAAAGGGGAAAACAGGGTTGTATTTCGGGGTTCGCTGATCGCCCGATTACACAGAATTTCCAAACACTGCTACGGAACGCACTTTTAAAACATGGACGTTTTTATGTTAAAATTGTCCTGATCTCTTGGATAGTTGCAAAGCAATCTGAAAAACACGGCTATGATCGAGTCGGCCAGCTCATACGTAGATTTCCCCCTAATGTGAACAATAAACCGAGTTGGGTCCTACACTTTTGAATTAATCGTTTGTTTGTTTATTGGGGTTTTTGGGCGCGCCGACAACTAAGGTCAATTTACGCGCACTTTTGAATGAATCATCTAGCATTAACGAATTTGTCACAATGGATGTCAGAACCTGCGCCAATCTTCATTATGAAGATCGGTTAATGTCAAACGAAAATTTAGGGCACTTGCTAATTATTCGTAATGTTAATTAAAACACCCACAGGGGATTCAATAAGTGGATAGAGGCTATCCTGAAAGGGTAGAGCTATCCTCTGACGTAAGCTCTTAGCTCCGCCCTGGCTGACCTTGAACTGACGCTGTCTGATCCGTGACCGGTCGGTTAGGAGTGGTGGGCGGAGTCAAGGGCGGGACTACAGAGCGACCAGGCGTTAGCCTCTATGCGAGCTCCCATTATCTTTTAGCACTGCGAGTGAATGCGAAGTGCGCTGAATTTCGTTCGACACTAATCAACCTTTAGAATATAAATTATCGCAGGTCTCGAAACGTCATTAGCATGTATTACCACGCCCGCTCGGTAATAAATGTCTCCATCAACTCGGTTGAATTGAGCGATTCCCACCTGATGCTAAGAAGTCCTCTGTGTTCTTCTGCCTTCGGGCCGACGAAGATATCACCCTCCAGCGCTCCTGCCATCACCCGTACATGTTTCGGCCTTCCCACACTGAAACAGGGGAGCATATACATTGTAATGGCTGTCCCATTCCAAGGGTAACACTACTTACGACAGTGCTGATCAATACAGTTAGCTAACGGTAGAAGAGAATCCTGAATGAGTCAACAACGGACATGACACATTAAACTTGCATAATAGCTGGGTGGTGGAGAAACTGATATACACATGGACACGAGGAATACCTTCCATGAAACCCTGTCTCTGAACTTTGGTATTTGATTCCCATTCCCCTTTGAAAGAATATGAAAGTGCCAGCACAAGTTGAATCACAAATGCCTGTAATGGACAATTTAAGTCATGGAATTAAGTTATGTATGATCTAGGATAAAAATGCGTCGATTCGGTATTGAAATATTCCAGAGGCAATGCTAAGTTGATTCCACAGTCAAATTGTAACATTCCAGGGCATCGTCAGATCATATTAATAGTGAACCGAAAATATCGCCGGAAACCGATGTGTTTTGCTTCAGATAGAAATACTATTTATTAGCTAACTGTGACCTTCACGATTCTACACTGAATCGACTCATAATAAATCGGGTAATCTTCGAACACCAGAATCGACTTATTCAACCTTTCAGATCATGAATAATTAAGCATCAACAGGGGTGTAGTTTCCTGTTCAGCTGAGAGGGTTTCAGCCCGGGCCTCCAACCAGGGGCATATTTAGGGGGGTCACCGCACCATGCCCCCCCCCCCTTGGGCGCCGAAGGCGCCCTCATGGACCGAAGGCCCCCCCCCCCGGGCCCGGGCCCTCATGCCCGAGGTTCAATGAAATGCGCCTCCACCCTTCAGTAAGGGCGCGAGGCGCCATCGCTGAATGTGAGGCGCGCACCGGCTGCATATGAAGCGCGTTTCACTGAATGAAGGCACGAACTCCGGGACACTTGAAGGTGCCCTCCCACAATTCTAATAAGCGCCCTCACAAATGCTTCCAGAGGCGCCTCCCCATAGCTCGAAAGGCGACTCCAATTACACCTCTTTTCGCTTTCCCCATATCATGCTTTCAAAGCGCCCTTTTATAAAACTTCTGAAGGCGCCCTCAAACATACCTCAAACGGCCCCACCCTCCACCATACAATGCCACACGGTGCCTCCGATAACCAACATGAAGGGCGCGCCCTCCACTACCTCCCAAAGCGCCCCCCATGCCACCTTTGAAAACGATCTCCCAAAATAATCACTCTGGGCAGGTCCAAGCGCCTCCGATACGTCTTCGATGGCGCCTCCCACATCCTTCAAAGGCGTCCTCGAATACACTTAGGTGGTGTTCTCCGATACATATACGAGAAGGCGTATGAAGGCGCCCTACGATACATCTCTGAAGACGCCTCCCACATACCTCCAAGGCCCTAAGATGCCGATTCACCGTATGAAGGTGCCTTCTCACATAGTCAAAATCACCTCAAGATACATATCCTCCGAGGCCCGAGGGCCTCGCTACATACCTCCAAAGGCGTCGTTCGCTGAGTGTGGGCGTGTGAGGCGGGAGCGCCTCCCCGTCTACCATAGGTGTTCTCTCGAGCCTTTATTTGAGAGGCGCACTCGGAGATGTATCGTAGGGCGCCTTCGGATTATTTGGGAGGGCGCCTTCGGAGGTACATTGGACTCGAGGCGCCTTTGAGGATTATTTTGGGAAGAGACAAGTACAAATTTGGTAAAAATCAAAGGCGGCCCTCGGAAATTTACGGAGGCCTACCCCCTCCCCCGCTCAGCATTTTTTTTCGCTGATGACGCCCTCATGAGTGGTTTTGGCGCTCCTCGAGGGCTTGCCCCCCCCCCTTGGCGGATTTATAAATACGCCACTGCCTCCAACTTGTCTTCAGCGCCCCAACTTTGATGAGGCAGTGGGTCAAATCAAGGGAGAACACTGTATTTTTGTGGGTTTTGATGGTACTTTAAGCAAATTTTCTTAGATCAGCCCACCTCAACTTGTCGGGAGAAGCTACGCCCCTGAGCACACATCTGTGTCATCAAAATACACTCAGAGTAGGTACCTTATTATATAGACAAACTTAAGTATGAACATCATCTGATTTCAAGTAAATATTTCAAAATATATCGATCTCAGGTAGCTGGTGTGATTTTATACTCACTAATTTGGAAAGTGACATTTTGGTGTCTGATCTCCAGCAAATCCTGCTTTGATCACTCCAGACCCCTGAAAAGGAATACAGCAATGTTTCATTATTGACACAATGGTTGGGAGGTACAAGTGCATGATAATGTGAAACAAAAAGGGTTGCAAACATTATAATGTGAATGATACCTATCAAAGGCATTATGCATGTATATATAATCTTGTGAATGGTCAATGGATTAATGACAGACAAAATGCAAACTCTGAAATATATGAAGGAAATGCATACCATTTTGTGAAATGAGACAGGTAAAATATAGTCATTAGGATACATAAAGCAGAGAAAATATTCAAAATTCAAATGCAGCAGAATAACACACATTTAAATTAACAAAATACTCACATTGTCAATAACAACAGGCTGGTTGAAGATAACATCATAGGCGTCCATTACTGAAGAGGACCAGTACTGTACCAACTGGTCCTGGACGTCCCTGAGAACACTACACTGGCAGCAATGACCAAGCTAGTGCTCTGCAACGGAAAAATAAGTCATTATATCTTCTGATAAAACTATCTACTACAGGTCAAAAGTCATCAATTATAATAACATCAAACAAAACACATTGTAAATGTCTAAGTTTAAGCTCAAATACATTTACCAATGAATGAAACAAGACAACTTTAAAGCATCATCATTATGGATATAAAACATTGTTTTTAATTAAAAAGATCTACTAATCTAATTTATGTAATTTCTTTAGAGCATCACAACACCACTACCTCAGCCATGGCTGCATTTTGAGGAAGGGGTATTGGTGCAAGGAAGGTGCTTA
>VOPJ01002387.1:0-80817 GCA_014673585.1 Semibalanus balanoides
CAGAATGGAGCTGCAGGAGCTAGCCAGCATCTCAGCCAGCTTGATGTCGATTATATAACGTGAAAACTGACCACCCAGCCTTTTTGGAGGAGGTCCATAGAAGTAGTAGGATGCCGTGTAATGCAGCGAAAAAATGCGTCCCTGGAATACATTAGGTAATGAAGGCATGAACTTCACAAACTTTTTGGCATAGTTAGGGCTGGTTGCAGGAACAGTCATACAATATATAAGTGTAAATTCCCTTCATGCTATTCGTTAAAGGAAGGACGAATAAGTTCACAGGAAAGGAAGGTTCTATATATTTTTGCCACCTTAAGGGACTATCGAATCCCCACCAGGCAATCATCAGCTACACAATACAGGTACAGAGTGCAGGTATCACAGACGTTTTCGACACCATGTACTAGCCGTCCTCCAGCCGGTTTGCCGTGAGAGATTCTACCGTCTTCCACAGTGTGAGGGACAGTGTTCTGGAATTGGGAATTTTTGGTGGAGAATAACCCCCAATTTATAACTCCTTTATAACTGTCCACTCCTTTTCCATACTTTCACTAGAATATTCCATATAAAGTAAAAGTTAGACCAACAAAGCCAGCCATTTTTCCTCATCTAAGCCCCAGTTTCTTTCCACTATCAATGGCGAGACAAGATAAATTGCAAGCAAACAAGCAAGCAAGCAAACAAACAAACAAACAAACAAACAAACAAACAAACAAACAAACAAACAAACAAACAAACAAACAAACATACAAGTACAATATTTGTTTACCTTATAGAATCCTAACTGTTGTGCATTTCTTTAAAAAAATCATTCTGCTCAAAATTTGTACAGTTTTGTCTTTTTATGTTGAACTTTCCACTCCTTATGCTTTTTTAAGTATAATTTGCCACTACGCACCCTAACTCGAAACCAATCCAATAGCTGCCTGGTGTGGGAGGAGCGTGAGGAGGAGCGGCCCGAGAACCGTCTGTCTGCCGCCCCTGAGACCCCTGCCTCGTTCCGCCCGCCCCGAGGCGATTTATGTCCGGCGGGCTCAGGGACGAGTCTTGTTATGAATCGCCGTTTTTCGAGAATCAGCGATTCGGCCGCAGAGGACGGCGACAGAGAAGGTTTCTGTCGGAAGATCTGGAAGTGGATCGGTAAAGTCGTGGTCGAGGCGAACCATGAGGATGACAGGGATGCGCCCTCCTGGTGGGAGATATACGCTGGAGAGGCAGGGGACGCCCTCGCTCTGGTGATAAAATGGGCGCGATTGCATAAAACCAAATCAGCAAACCAACATCGTCAGGAGCCAGAACTGCATTCTTTGATGTCCAGACAATCCGCTTCTATCAAGTTTTCAACTCAGCATGGCTGACTTTGATGGTGCGAGTGCAGCGTCAGCAGGGTGTGACGTCTCGACTCTCCGAGTCAGCACCCCGGGTCTCTAACTTGGCCGCCGCTGAGACAGAAACTATCTAACACGCCAGACGATTACCCGGATGGAACGTGTCTGGCTGCTCTAGTGGTGGCACGTGTCTGGGTGCTCTAGTGGTGGCACGTGTCTGGGTGCTCTAGTGGTGGCACGTATCTGGGTGCTCTAGTGGTGGAACGTGTCTGGGTGCTCTAGTGGTGGAACGTGTCTGGGTGCTCTAGTGGCTTGTGTGCTACTCGCTCGACACCACCAGCATGTGTTTTCATGATATGTTAGGTTAAGCCGTTCTAAAATGCCTATGGATTATTCCTAGTTCGCTATCAATGTACGATTTTGCCGTTAGAACCATGCCGGCACGCCCGCTCTAACTCAACGCCACTGCATATAGAAGCTTATCATATCAAGGAGAAATCCAGCGCGCCCTGAACTCCGGTGGTTTGTGATAAACTTAAGGCGCCGAATACGACCCATTTGGCGGTGATTTGACAGGCCAATATTAACTGGAGGTGTCAGCACGTGGTGCAGTATGCCGGCGGCCGCGCCCACAGCGGAAAGTCCAATATGGCGGAAAGCTGTGTCAGCGCTTAAGCCGGAAACGGTCTTGTTCGATATCAGTGGGAGCGCTTCGGACGCCAGAAAAGTGGCACACACAAGCGTCAAAGCGGAATCAAAGGCGCGCAGCTTTCGCAGTTGGTTACGTGAAGTGGATCAAAGGAGTGGAGCTTATTTTATAGTTGTGTTAAATTATGCTCCTCTCATCTGGTTTCACTAATCTTGTCCTGCTTAAACTTGGCAACGCTTAACCTTCGCCCGGGTAGGGGGGGGGGGTGGATGCCACCCTCCCTCGGTTTTTCCCAAATAACTCACGTAGTTTGTAACCGATCTCGATTAAACTTTCAGTACCCTACTTTTGAACAATTTGACACATAATTTAAAAATTTATAACTTCCGACTTTCATGACCCGTGACCTATGACTTGTTTCTCAAGGTCATGTCAGGCGAAACTGCAGCGTCCCGTAGTATCGATCCTTGTTACAATGTTACATGTTCAATTTCCGAGTGTTTGACGTTCGGAAGCAAATGCAAAGGTGTTTCAAGATGATAGGTGTGTCTTCTGCTGAGATTCTGACCTTGACTGACCTGTTCTGAGGTCAACCGAGGTTACTGACCTTCGATGTCCTCCGATTTATTTTGCTTTCGACCGCTTTTAGGACAGTTTTGACACTTATTTCGAATCTTGGAGCCATTTGGCATAACTGTATGTTTCACTGGGGTCATACGTTTCCATAGGTCAAACGAGGTCACTGACATCAAATGACCTGACATGACGTTTTTAATTTGGCAGTTTTTAAGTCATTTTGTGACGCTGATTTGAAATTTAGTATGCATTAAGCATAATAAGATGCTCTTTTACGATTTTGGCTCGATCAGTATTCAAATTTTACACATTTACAATTTGTGACATTTTGGTCTTTGACATGACCTCAGAGATCACCTATTGACCTAGGACATTAAAATAATTTGTAAATGGCTTTCTCTCGTCACAAGCAACACGCTCGTTTTTTAATCAAAGCTCTAGCTCAATTAGGGGATAAACGCCAAGGGGGGGGGTCTTACCTCCCCTACCCGGACACGCAGTGACTTTGCCCTACTGGAGCGAGGGTTAAGGGTGATTCGTCTTACCAGCGACTCCCCTTAGTTATTGATGGAAGTTCAGTGAAAATGTATATTTTGCACTTATTCTACCTCCTCAATTGTGGTTCAGGCTCAAACGTTGCCCTGAAGTTGGCTAAGTGTACGCTTGGGTCGAGGCCACGTGGGCTGAAGACGCTTCTCGTCGCTAGGTAATGATCCAAGCAAGCCGTTTCCTGGTAAATGGCGTCGCAGCATGCGGTAAATGGCGTCGCATCAAGGCGCCAGCCACTGAATCGCACTCAAAGCAGGAACCAGTGGCTGTATATGCCTATTCATTTTATGATAGCAGTTTTCACGGTGGATTATTTTGCGCGAAATGTTTTGAAACATTGACAAATGTTTTAAAATGTTTTAGTAGTAGCCGTTTCCACGATAAACTATTTTGCGAGCATGTTTCACCCTCGCCCTACAGGCTCCCGTAGAGCGGGGAAGTGAATACAAAACATTTATTTTCTCTCAAATATTAGCATCGTGGAAAAACCCACTACTACACCTAAAGCATTCAAAACTTTTTAAATATTTTTTAAACATTTCGCGCAAGAAATAAGTCCCATCGAGAAACGGCTGATGTTCCAAAGAATATCCAAATTAATCAGTGACCGCGTGCAAAATCCCTCTACCGTTACCCTCCTAGTGACATGCCAAGACACCGAAAGAATATTCAGTAGACTTTCCATCTGGCCGTTGACTAAATACACGGTTTGATAACCGAAATATGGAATAAGAAATCAAGATAGGTACACAATTAAATAGGGAAACAAGTGAAATTAAAGCATTGGCATAGCAATAACATTACATTTATCCCAGAGCGGGTACCGGGACCTTAAACTGTGGCATATAACATTACATTTATCCCAGAGCGGGTACCGGGACCTTAAACTATGGCATATAACATTACATTTATCCCAGAGCGGGTACCGGGACCTTAAACTATGGCATATAACATAACATTTATCCCAGAGCGGGTACCGGGACCTTAAACTATGGCATTCAGACATCCATCCTTCCATCTTTCTAATTTAAGGTATCCTAAAATAGCTTGGACTAAGAGAAGTTCACTTTCATATTTAAGGACCATACGCTTATTTTATTCATGCAGTGGTCTCCGTGCTTCAGTGATCAGGTGGTGTTTTGGTACTACATCATTCCCAGCGGGTCTGGCTGGTGGGCCCCCGCGGTTAAAGCCGTCCCTCATAGGCCCAACCTACCAGCGAGAACAGGCCATCGTGGGCCAACACACCAGTGAGAACAGGCCCTCGTGGGCCAACACACCAGCGAGAACCGTCCCTCATGAGACAACACACCAGCGAGAACCGTCCCTCATGAGACAACACACCAGCGAGAACAGGCCCTCGTGGGCCAACACACCAGCGAGAACCGTCCCTCATGAGACAACACACCAGCGAGAACAGGCCCTCATGGGCCAACACACCAGCGAGAACTGTCCCTCATGGGCCAACCCACTAGCGAGAACAGGCCCTCGTGGGCCAACACACCAGCGAGAACAGGCCCTCGTGGGCCAACACACCAGCGAGAACCGTCCCTCATGAGACAACACACCCAGCAGAACAGCCTCGTGAGCCAAACACCAGCGAGAACTGTCCCCATGGGCACAACCACTAGCGAGAAACAGGCCCATCGTGGGCCACACACACCAGCGAGACAAGGCCCTCGTGGGTCCAACACACAAGCTGAGAACCGTCCCTCATGAGACAACACACCAGCGAGAACAGGCCCTCGTGGGCCAACACACCAGCGAGAACAGGCCCTCGTGGGCCAACCCACTAGCGAGAACAGGCCCTCGTGGGCCAACCCACTAGCGAGAACAGGCCCTCGTGGGCCAACGCACCAGTGAGAACTGTCCCTCGTGGGGAGCCGTTATGCAAACGAGCCTCTGACTGCCGGACCCGGCATCGATCGGTGGCCTGCTGTCCTGTGCTGGGACCACATCATCGGTGGCCTGCTGTCCTGTGCTGGGACCACAATTCACTCTGAACTGCGCCTCGCTGTCCTGTGCTGGAAGACCACATACATCGGTGGCCTGCTTGTTACTTGCTGGACCAACAAATCATGTGGCCTGCATGTCCTAGTGCTGGAGACACATTCATCAGGTGGCCTGCTGTACCTGTGCTGGGACCCACATACAACGGTGGCCTGCTGTCCTGTGCTGGGACAACATCATCGGTGGCCTGCTGTCCTGTGCTGGTACCACATCATCGGTGGCCTGAACTGATCCATTGTGTGATTGTGGACTCATACAGTAAAAAATACAAGTCACTACGTTCTCTCATGCCCAAAATTATAGGCCGAACAAAGAAGCCTGCTGTCAGCAATATTAATATAATCCTATAAACTCGACTTTAAGAAAATAACACTAGCATTCAGATCAACTTACAATATTATTACCATGATACATCTCGCACGCGGTGGGTATCGGGATAGGCCCTCCCAATTCCAACAATTCTCAACGTACTTCAGCAGATGTTGACCTCTATAACTCATAACTAACTAGCCTATTATGCTCAACTGACAAGTAGGACTAGACCTCCTCGGCGACGGGCGCACTTGGAGCTGGCTAACTGGACGAAGCTGGGCGGGCTGTGCGTTTCGCGCGCGGTCGACAGTTTAACGTTTTTTTCTTGTTTGATGTTCGTTTACAGACGTGGCTGGCTATTGACTTTAAGCTTTTGCTTTTTACCCTTCTTGCTTTATTTTCACATGTCACTTCATTTATGTTTAATAAACATGCTGATGATGATGATGATGATGTCCTGTGCTGGGACCACATCGTCAGTGGCCTGCTGTCCTGTGCTGGGACCATTTCATCGTGGATGCTGTCCTAGTGCTGGGACACATACGTCAGTGACCTGACGTCCTGTGCTGGAGACCATTCATCGGTGGCCTGCTGTCCTGTGCTGGGACCAATCACGGTGGCCTGCTTGTCCTGATGCTTGGGACCACAATCATCAGTTGGCATGCTGTCCTAAGTGCTGGACCACATCATCAGGCTGCTTGTCCTGTGACATGGGCCACATCGTCTAGTTGGGCCTGCTGTCCTGGACTAGGGCCATTATCATCGTGCCTGCTGTCCTGTTGCTGGGACACATCATCGTGGCCTGCTGTCCTGTGCCTGGGACCACAAATCATCAAGTGGCCTGCGCCGGTGCTGGGAACCACATTCATCAGAAAAAAATTAGAGTGGCCCTGCTGTCCTGTGTGGCGTACCACCATCATCGGTGCCTGTCCCTGTCCTGATTGCTGGACCACATCACTCACGTGGAGCTGCTGTACCTGTGACTGACACATTCATCGAGATCGGCTGTGATCCGGCTTGGGACCACATACGTCGGTGGGCCTGCATGTTCCTTCGTGCTGGGCACCACAAATCATACGGGTGGCCTGGCTTCCTGTGTCATGGGACCACATCAATCGGTGGCACTGCATGTCCCTGTTCGCTTGGACCACATCATCGGTGGCTGACTGTCCTGTGCTGGAGACAACCATTACATCGGGGCCTAGCTGTCCTGTGTACGGTACACATCATCAGGTAGAGCCTCGCGTGTCCTGTGGCTAGGGACCACATATCGGTGGACCACTGCTGTCTGTGCTGGACCACATCATCGGTGGCCGCTGTCCTATGCTGCGGACACAATCATCAAGTGGCCTCGTTACCTCGTGCTGGCCATCATCGTGGCCGCTGTACCGTGCTGGGACTACAATTCATCGGTGGACGCTTGCTGTTCACTGTGTGACCACCCATCATCGGTTGGCCTGCTGTCCTGTGCTGCGACACATCACGGTGCCTGCTGTCCTGTGCTGGACCACCAACATCAAGCTGGACCGCATTGTCCTTGCTGGTACCTACATCATGGCTGGCCTGCTGCCCTGTGCTGACCACATCATCGGTGGTCTGCTGTCCTGTGCTGGGACCACCATCAATCGGTGGCCTGCTGTCCTGTGCTGGGATCCACACTCACGGTGGCCTGCTCGATTCCTTGTGCTGGGACCAACCAATCCAATCGGTGAGCTCGCTTCCTGATGCTGGGACCACATCATCAGTTGGTGCTGCTGTCCTGAATCTGGGACATTACATCATACAGATGACTGACTGTTCCTGGATTGCTGGGACAACACCAGTGGGGCCATGCATTCGTCTTTTGGGGACCACACTTCATCGGTGGCCGACTTGTACCTGTGCTGGGACCACAATCATCAGGTGCACTCTTGCTTGTCCTGTGCCGCGACACACTCACTCGTGCGCCTGCTGTCTGTGCTGACCACATCATCGGTGGTTGGTTGTCGTGGGACCACATATCGCGATGGTCGTTCCTGTGCTGGGACCACATCATCGCAGTGTCCTGCTGTCATAGTCCTTGCGCTGGACCACATATCAGTTGGCCTGCTGTCCTTGTGCTGGGACCACATCATCGAGTAGCGCCTGCTGTCCTGTGCTGAGACCACCAACATCGGCCTGGCCTGCATTACCTGTGCTGGGACACATCATCCGTGGCCCCTGCTGTCCTTGCATGGGACTAACATCATCGGATGGCTCTTGACAGTCCTTGCTGGCGTACCACATCTCATCCCGGTGCGCCTGCTCGTCCCTGTGCTGGAAATACATCCGGCTACGACTGATCTGCTGCTGGGACCACAATCATTCCGAGTAGGCCTGCTGTCCTTGTGCTGGCGACCACATCGTCTGGCCTGCTGTCCTGTTGCTGAAACCAGGAGAACCACATCGTCGCGTGGTCCTGCTGTCCGTGTGCTGGAACATTCAATCCCGCAAGCGTGGCCTCTAGCGTCCTTGCTGAGTGGACCACGATCCCCGGTGGTCCGAGTCCTTCTGCCGCTATGGACCACATCATCAGGTGGACCTGCTGTCCTGTGCTGAGGACATCATCGGTGGCCTGCTGTCCTGTGCTGGGACCACATCGTCGGTGGCCTGCTGTCCTGTGCTGGGACCACATCTGTCCTGTGATGCAGCCAGCACCGTCAGTCCTGCAACGATACTAATGCCCACAGTCAGGGGATGCAGGAACGTCACAAAACGTGTGTGCGTGGGGAGGGACACAGTGAAACTTCGATCTCGTTTAAAAGGAAGCCGAACACCCTATAAATATTGATTTGCAGATTTGGACTCTTCTCGTCTCGACGAACCTTTTTGCCATAGACAAACCACACAAAGCAAAAATGATATATTAGCCGTTTTCACGATGGATTATTTTGCGCGAAATGTTTTAAAACATCTTAAGATGTTTTGAAATGTTTTAGTATGAAGGTTTTAGTATACATATTCTTTCCTTAACTACACAACTTTTGCAAGCGATTTTTGTCTTGAATTGTCTCTTATAATTTTGTAATATGTTGGTAAGAATATAGTATGTTACAGAATTGCGGTTTGGTGGTAATTAGCAAGATAATTATGTATAGGTTTGCTGTGATGCCAGATATTCACCTACTGACAATTTGCAGAACATCTCGGCCTCGGGCACGCTATTGGTCGCTCAACAAAGCGAAGTCCCCTTACTCATAATGGACTCGCCTCCAGCGAATCGTTTCTAGCGCATTAATGCGCCATGCGAAGGCAGACCTGTGATCCAGACGCTTGCCAGATGAATAACATAATATGCAGTAATGCTCTACTTGAACGAGTGACTCTGACGCATTAGTCTTTAGAACATGACAATTGTATCAATAATCTTGTAATGAGCTCCTTTCTAGTTCTCATAACTCTTGAATAATGATAATATCGCCTAAATCAGTAACTTATTTTTCTTGGAATATATCGTATATTAAAACTGTCATACTAAAACATTTTAAAACATCTTAAGATGTTTTAAAACATTTCGCGCAAAATAATATATCGTGAAAACGGCTATTGCAGCAAAACATTTGCCAAAAAGAAAAGGAGCCAAGTCCCCCACCTCACCTTCTGTTTATACGCCTATGTTCACAGTTGTTTTGTATGGAATGGGACCACCGGCCACATCACTTTTGTAATGGGAGTGGGACCAGACCATAGTATCATGAACGTAATGGGAGTGGGACCAGACCATAATATCATGAACGTAATGGGAATGGGACCAGACCATAATATCATGAACGTAATGGGAATGGGACCAGACCATAATATCATAAGCGGAGAGCACATTCAGTTGCCAGAACCGTCTTGCAAGGACCGTAGTTCTCCTTATCTCCGTTCACTGCGTAACGCAGTGGTTCGATCAAACAGCTGCGTCCCGCGTCAGTCCATTCTCCTTACAGGAGCTCTATCTAAGACAGAGCTGCCTATCAACTGATTATCGTAGAGAACCACTTCGCGTTTAGGCGCAGAAAGCCATATGCGTCACACTATTTCTATGACTTTTGCAGAGTTGACGTGTAATGGAGATGCTATTTTAGTCACGATTCATTTAAAGTAACGACATCGTTTTCCCGGAGCCATTTCATTTTCTGACAGTCCATCTCTGAAATTGCAGCGAGTCCTGGTCATCTGGGTGCCGATGGATGCCGCTAGATTGCAAAGGCATGGGTTGTGTCAAATTATGCGGCAAAATGTGGATTATAACAGAACATTCCTGAAACGGTGTTTATTCTCCATCAGGTGTTGTGATTAAAACATAAAATCGTGACTCATGAGTCTCTTTTTGACGTATCTTGGTTGGATTCTTCTAACCCGAGAGAGTATCAGGAAGATCCTTGAGCAATTGGTATGTACCTACATGAACTGCGCTGCTTGTCATATTTAATAGTTTTCCACATATATGATTTAGGTAACACTTTAGTGAGTGACACATTTTAGCACATTTGTCGAAGTGCATGTATGTCATTGTACATGAGGCAAAAATATGTTTGCTTTTGAATGAAAACTAACAACACTATTTTGTAGAAATAAGGAAAACAGCTTTATATCAAAGTGATTTGGTGCTACACCAAATCACTGATATTTACAGTAATGAAAACAAGGATTATGAAATACAGTGAGTATTACACGTATTGCACTGAGTATTAATAAATATACAATCCATTAGTTTTTGTTAGTAAAGTAAAGCCCGTCTAAAATGTACAAATTTAACAGAAACACGATAACAAGCACATGTTGTTTAAAGGGAATAGTTCACCTAAAAAAAAAAAACGAGGAAAAAAGTCAGAAATGATGAAGAGAAGCAAGAAATTAAGTATCATATTACTAGTAAGCAAAAAACCCATATTTACGCGGAAAAAGCAGAAGATTAAAATGTCAATTATTTGTGATAATTCATATTATTCCTCAAAGTAATGCGAAATCAGGCTGGGCTGAGAAGCACGCAACGTCATTGATTTAGTAAGGTATCGTGTCGTATACATTATGTGTACTTGCCCAAGTACTTGTAGAAGATGCCGGAAAATACAACGCTTGGCCTTTGAAACCATCACAGTACTGCTTTAAGTAAGGTATTCGTCACTATTAGATTTAACTATGAAAGTTGTAGTGTCCGCCATTCGTCGCTCACTGTCCGTGCTCTGGCGGCTGTCTGGGATTATGTGTCACAAGGTCATGCCGGCGGCTTGCGCCGCGCGGCGCCAATCAAACAGCGGCACGCGCGTACTGTGCGAGTGGGTCGGTGAGTGGGGAGGGGACAGATCAACCATTTGTACGCGAAGCCTGGAACGTTCAGGCCCAGTCGCTGAAACGCTACGCAGTACGCTAGCAGACGTGTTTAGAAAAATGTTTATAGAAGATTTAAACATCAAAATCACTATCATTAGCATTACCTGGACAAAGCCATTTCTGCAGTTAAAAGAATGAGGTACTGAAGACAGTTATGCGTTTTGTCCAGCACTTACACTTTCCCCAAGTCTTACCGTATCTGTGCGTCATAAATCATACGTCAACACTCAGCCCAAAATCAGCCAATCCAGGCGATTGAGTTACGCGGTTAAACCCGGCTCCCGACTTTTAGGACTGAATATTAAATAATAAGAGGTTTCTTGAAAATTGAAAGCGCTCACAAGTCATTTTCGAGCAGTGCGCCACAACTTGGCTATCTCAACTCAAAACCTAATGTTAAAGGTGAACTATTCCCTTTAAAATTGAAACCATATGTATTCCGTCGCCTCAAACTTGCGTAGTGTGAGTCAACCCTAACATCAGAGTATCTTTTTGTATTGCCTTTAAATGGAGAACTTTGTTCTAGTAAATTGACCGGTCAATCAGGATAGCTGACGTGTGGTCTTGAANAACTCAAATTTACTTTCGATTTGACCGATCGGTGGGCGTTTTTAACTTTTACACTACTCAATTTCAATGCAAATGCAAAAAATGGCTATCTCAACTCAAATCTTATGTTAATGTGAAACATTCCGTTCAACCAGAGAAAGGTGGTCTAAAGTCTAAGGTCTTGCAAGTTAGCATTCGAAGTGCTGCATTGGATTCAGATCGGGGTTTTCATGTGAGGTCCAGCCTACCTTAGACTTGACGGTACAGTGCAGTGGAAACTTATTATACGCAACGAGGTAAATATGCTATAATTAATATGCATGGAAGCTAGCCGTTCATTTAAGTCATTGTTTTCTCAGCGTTTGTCTAACTTCGATACAGATACGCCCAGTGTGCTATTTGTTATAAGGTTTCACGGCTGCAACCAACTTAAATTCAGCTACAGGATAAATGCCAGTTCGCTTCGCCGTTATGTATAAAGCATTATACAAAATACTGCAATCAATACGGCATGACTAGGTTGATATATTTGACTGCATCTGTGGTAGGCTGAACAGATATTGGATCCTGCCATACTAGTCCGCTGTCCGCTATCCAGTGCTGCCAGGTTGAGCTGGCTTCCAGTGTTGCCAGTCCAAGGTAATGTACAGTTCTGCCGGGCTGGGTCGGTAGCCGGTATGTCAGTGACTCCATCTCCTGGTATACCACTGTGCTGTATGGGCCTCTGGTATGTACAGTGCTGCCGGCTGGGTCGGTAGCCGGTATTTCATTGTCTCCATCTCCTGGTATACCACTGTGCTGTATGGGCCTCTGGTAATGTACAGTTGCTGCCGGGCTGGGGTCGGTAGCACGGTATGTCAGTGGTCTCCATCTCCTGCGTATATTACCACTGTGCTGTATGGGCCATCTTGTAATGTACAGTGCTGCCGGGCTGGATCGGTAGCCGGTATGTTCAGTGACTCCATCTCCTGGTATACCACTGTGCTGTATGGGCCTTCTGGTAATGTACAGTGCTCGCCGGGCTGGGTCGGTAGACCCGGTATGTCAGTTCTCGCATCTCCTGGTATAACCACTGTGCTGTTATGGGCCTCTGGTAATGTACAGTGCTGGCGGCTGAGTCGGTAGCCGTATTCAGTGACTCATCTCCTGGTATAAGACCACTGTGCCTGTATGGCCTCGTGGTAATTGTACAGTGCTGCGGGCTGGATCGGTAGGCCGTAGTCAGGTTCCATTCTCCGTGGTATAGACGCACTCGTGCTGTATGGCCCTCTGGTAATGTAGCAGTGCTGCGGGCTGATCGGTAACCGTATGTCAGTGACTCATCTCCTGTATAGACCACTCTGTGCTGTAGGGCCTCCTGGGTAATGTAAGTGCTGCCGGGCTGGGTGGTAAGCCGGTATGTCAGTGACATCCATCCCTCCTGGTATACCACTGTGCTGTATGGGCCTCTGGTAATGTACAATATGCTGACCGGGCTGGGTTCGGTTAGCTGGTATGTCAGTGACTCCATCTCCTGGTATACCACTGTGCTGGTAATGGGCCTCTGGTAATGTAACAGTGCTGCCTGGGCTGGGTCGGTAGCCGTATGGCTCAGTGACTCCATCCTCCTGGTATAGTTGCCACTGTGCCTGTATGGGCCTCTGTAATGTCAGTGGCTGACGGCTGGGTCGGTAGCCCGGATGTCAGTGACTCATCTCCTGTATAAAACCACTGTGCTGTATGGGCCTCGTGGTAATGGTACAGTGTCTGCCGGGCTGGGTCGGTAGCCGGTATGTCAGTGACTCCATCTCCTGGTATACCACTGTGCTGTATGGGCCTCTGGCAGCATTAGTCGGCGGGCGGGAGGCGGCCGACAAGGAAAGTCAATTTGTGACAATCGTTCCGACCGCCGGCGGCCGTTGTTTATAGATTACCGCACCAGAGGAGGTAGCGGGCATTAATCCTTGACACCCGGGGTCGGGCCGCGGCACAGCTCAACATCTCTTCCAGCACAGATCGGAGAAAAGGCAGGCATTGTACAAAGGCTATAACTGTCACATTTACGTTCAAATAATGTTTGTTTTATACACTTATTTCTTTTTGTATTTAACACTTTTAGTGGCATGCTCCTGGTTACCCCTTTTAGTGACAGGGGGAGTTTTCGACCCCTTGAGATCTCGAGATCTACACGTTCGATTTGCAAAAATCAAGCGGCGTTTGATTACGCTCAACACGATCAACATTTTCAAAAACAAAAATCCAAAATATTAAATAGGTTGGGACAGGGGGTTAAAATGCAAAATGTTAGAGGTACTTTTGATCTAACACAGCTGCCCGGTCTTTTATTTGTATTTGTAATTTGTATTAAAATCGTAGAGCAATCCACACATTGCGTGGCGATTACAGCTCAGAGTCAGGTACAATCATGCAGGTACAAATCAAACGAACACTCAAGCCATTCACACTTAAAAAAACGTGACGCAATCACCCGCGACCACACGCAGTATCCCCGCAGTCAATATCGGTGTGTAGCGTCTCTACTCAGTAGCGCGGCTTTGACAGCGCGGGCGAAGCCGGCAGGCTGCAGCTGCACTAGGTCGGCTGGCAGGTCGTTACGCAGCGCTGGTGCTCGGTAACCGAAACGCTGCTCACCGGTTTCGAGTCGCGGCCGCGGTAAATGGTACTGACCGTCTGACGGTCTTGTCGCGTGGATCTCTCCCGGGTTTCAATGTTAGTCACAAACAGAGCTGCCAATTCTTCCAGCTCACTTCGCTGTATGGCCTTATGCGCGGTGACGAGCGTATGGTAGTCGGTCATTCTTCTCTGGGTCATCCAGCCAAGCAAATCTCGCAGGTCAGACACATGGTCAAACTTCCGGAGGCCGAAAATAACTCTAGCGGCAAAGTTCAGGATTTTTGGAGCCGGTCGAAATTCTTCTGTGTCCCGTTGCCGTATACTGTGAAGCAGTATCGGACCCGCGAGATTACCAGTGCTGTTACAATGGTGCTGATAACGCCATCGGGGAGACAGTACGTGGGAAAGACCCATCAATACACCAACGCATCTGCGGCTGAGCTCGGACACGTGAGCTTCCCAGGACAGGGAACCGTCAAAAACGACTCCCAGATTCACCACCTGCGCGCACGGCTGCAAAGCTGCGTCCCGAAACTCTACTTTAAAGTCAGGCATGATGCGTAAATTTTGACGGCTGCCGAACACCATGAGTCAGGGGCCCGGGAACGATTTCAAAGTGGGGGGGGGGGGCAAAACCAATTTTGGCTAGCCACCCCATTTTTCTTGGGTGGATTTCGACTTTTACTTCAACTGGAGCCCTACGGGAATTTAATAATGGGTGTTAATGTCAAAACACTTGAAAAGGAAAATACATATATTTATAACTGTATTATTTCAGCCATCCCATTTTTCTTGGGTGGATTTTGGCTTTTAATTCAACTGGAGCCCTACGGCTACGGGATTTTCATAATGAATATTAATGTTCAAAAACTCTTAAAAAATGAAAATAAATATATTCATAACTTTTTAATTTTACATCACAATGATCGTAAAACAATAAGGTTTGGATTCATAATAATTTCGGACAAGTTCATTTTATCAGCTTTCAAGGCTGGTGCCGTTTTGTGGAATCAGATTTTGTATCTTTTCTTGCAGACATGCCGCACCGCACACCTGATATCCATATGGAAGACTATGGAAGGAGCCGTGACCCCTCGATAGGCCATAGCTAAAATATTTTAAAACATTTTAAAATGTTTTAAAGCATTTCACGCGAAATGAGCCATCGTGAAAACGTCAACTGTTTTCAGTTTGTCCTTATCCTTATCCTTATCCTTATTTCAGTTTGTCCTTATCATATGTTCAGTTTTCTATAGCATTATCTACTGCTGTGTGTGGGTGTGTTAGGAAGAGGACAAACTGCACTGCCGGCATCGTATGTATAGGTACCGTTACTGCTTGTAAAGTAAATGTCAAACCGTAAGAGCCACATCGTGGATGGTTTGAATATACTGATTGATTGATTGATTGAATTACATAGCCACGAAGGAGCCATAGCCTATGGAAGGAGCCATGAAAAGGAAATCCAAGGAACTTTAACTAAAAACACATAAATGTTTTAAATCACCTTTAAAAGCCTAGGCAGCGGATCTGTCAGCGCTTATGGTAATCCGATCCGTTTTGGGATTTGGCCCCTAAACCACCTATTTGTCGTTATAAATCCGTCCTTGAACAACGACGTGTCATGTAGACAAAGTTGGTATGGCAACAATTTTCCTAGCCTGAGCAAAATATTCACACTAGATAGAATGGGATTATCTGACGATCCGACCCCCCTCCCCCGGTCGGTAGCATATGACTGAGTTTTTTAACGTGCCCCCCCCCCCTACCTGATAAAATTATGGGAACGTGTCTGTTTGACACAAAACTTCATCAATTTGAAGGCATTTTAACGTAATAAGAATATATTTTTTAAGCTAGGAACCAACACCATTTGCAAAATGGTTATATCCAGCTCTGATTCTCTTGTCAACTAACTTCTTTTGGATAACGCTTTCTGCCATGACGCTACCAAATTACAGTTTTTTTCACCAGGGGGTAGCCACAAGAATTTGGAATAGGGGTGGGCACGCAGGTGCTTTGTCCTTACCCATAAAGGGCTGATGTTAAAGGGATGTTTCACTTTTAACATGGGTTTGAACTGGATGGCAGATTTTAAAAGAGATCGAAAAAACTGGGTTGTGGTGAAGGAATTACTTCGCTGCGCTAAGTAAATCTACTTCGACACAGATACCTAGGACTAGAAGGCTCCCATGTAGAAGACAAAGTATTTAATTTCCCCCCGATTTACTTCGGCCGAAAGTTATGACCACAATCTTAAGATAATTTATGTGACATGTAATCGAGTGAAAGAAGGCCTTATAATTAATTTATAATTCATAGTTTTGAAACTTAATTTTAAAACTAAAACGAATAAATACCCGACGTTTCGCATTTATTGCTTTTCACTGGGCACATATATTTTGCCCAGTGAATAAGCAATAAATGCGAAACGTCTGGTGTTTATCGTTTTTTAGTCTATATAATAAATGTTTCATAACATGAAATTATTAGATTAATATAAAGCCTTCCTTTCATCGATTAACGTATGACCACACTCTGTTGACGAGTCAAAACTTCGTCATACGCAAACTCTGCCGAAAAAATAACTGTAACCATTTCGCCATAAGTACCAATCACAAGATCATAACTCTGTTGTTAACGTTTACAAACAGCTTTTGGCGATATATGCCTAAAGCTCGTCATTTTTGTGTGCAATCAGCTTTCGTATCCAAGCATCAATGCATGACGTCATAAAATGTCATGAATTTCTTAATGCCCATGAAGGAGAAAAGAGACATGGCCATTTTTCGACGGATACCCATCTATCGTCCAAACAAATGTCATATTTGTTTTTAAGCTCAAAATGATGAAATTGATTTCATGACTAATAAGATTTCCAAATTTCAGGACAACTTTCAATGAAAACCTATTTCAGTTTTACTTTAAAATCATGCTAATCTGGGGATAGGCGATCCTGGTGAGCTCGCCACCACCCTCTTCCCCCGTTGGCGACGCATTAAGGCTTTTGGCATCAGTTTTATTGTACAGAACCTCGCTGACAAAGGAAATAAATCAAGTAAACATTAGTAGAAGTGTGATGTTTGCAGAATTTGAGAAAAAAACTCACTTTCGAAGTTTTACACCACTTTTTTACGGAACCTTCAGATGAGCAACGCCAAAGTTGAGGGGCGCCGCCCCCGCGGTCCCAAAGTTGGGGGGGGGGCAAGCGCCCCCACTGCCCACCCTGTTCCCGGGCCTATGCCATGAGTTGTGTTTTGCTGTCGTTCACCTTTTTAATCGATGTTAATGCAAGTAATGGAGATAAATAGAAATTGAATTGGAGATTGACACATGACAGAATTCTGTGAAAATTCATCAGTCATGGGTGTTTGAAGGTCACTAAAATTATGGGAATGCATTTTTTATAATTGAAATGGTGCGTTATTATGACATCAGACAAAATAGTTATGAAGCATATTTTATCCATAGGCGGTGCCAGTAAAAAAAAAAATGAAAAGGGAAATCATGTAAATACAAATATTAACCACAGGCAAGTTGCTACCAAACAACATAAATATGTTACTGACCATCAGACATGTGCCTGGATCCAGGATCCAGCTTAGATCTGGAGCTCTGTCTCCTGAGTCCTGTGTCCCGGATCCACATGGGACACCAGATCCAAGAACAGAATAAGCCGAGGGATCCACAAAGATCCCAGATCCTGATATATTTTTTGAGAAGGGATTCACTGGGATCCCAGATCCAACTTCGGGATCCAGACACGCTGGATAGGTATCTTCTTCTTGCTAAATTTATAGTATTGTAAAATGTGTTGTAATACCTTTGTTTGCTGATAGGTACAACTTTCAGCGTAATTCGCTGGTACGAATTATTTACATAGCATATACTACATACACCAAAAAATAAACCACAAATTTTGGTGTCAGTCCCTGCATGTTTTTTTACGATCTAAGGCTCGATTTGATTTGGAGATCACTTAAATCCCAGATTCTGAAGCCTTTTACGTCGATGGATCCAGAAGGATCCCAGATCTCCATGCATTGTACGCAGAGGGATCCACTGGGATCCCAGATCCAACTTTGGGATCCAGGCACAAGTCTGCTGAGCATGTATAGTCCAGTTTCCATGTTTTACCTCATCATAGGCGTCTCCAGGAAGCAAATTGGAGTCCCGACACACTGTGCCGCCACGCAGGCTAATATCAGCTGGGTATTACTGCCGCACGGCCGAGAAACAAATGTGTCACGCCTGTCGGCACGGTGGCTGCGCCATCATCAATACATGACGGCCGCCCGGTCCGCTGCATCATACCAGTCAAAACGGGGCTGGATTGTTCCCCGGCGCGGCGGCGGGCTGCCGTGCTGCAGCGGGGAGGCGCGGCGGCGGGCTGCCGAGCTGCAGCGGAGAACGCCGCTGAACCAGCAGCGTAGCGACAGTCAGCACTGTGCGGAACTCTTTTCTAGCTAATTGTCAGCGGAATCATGCGTTGTGCAATGAGATTGGTGATCAGATCGGAGCTGTGATTGAAGCAATACTTTTGAGGTGTAGGAACGGGACGGGAACGGGACGGGAACGGGACGGGAACGGGACGGGAACGGGACGGGAACGGGACGGGAACGGGACGGGAACGGGACGGGAACGGGACGGGAACGGGACGGGAACAGGACGGGAACGGGACGGCAACGGGACGGCAACGGGACGACAACGGGACGACAACGGGACGACAACGGGACGGCAACGGGACGGCAAAGGGACGGCAACGGGACGGGAACATACATTACCACACCACGCGGACACCGTCAGGCGACCGAAACCCTGCACAGAAGACCCCAGTGCTGACATCTTGCGGCAGACTATGGATGCTTACACTGCCATCTGGCGACTAATGCACAAAGCACGCCTGTTTTCAATCAATGTAATTCTTGAATGGTGGATTCTGGATTCCGAACACGGAAATGCATTGCAAAATTGTTTAAAAAGCTCTGTAAGGAACCCTAACGACAGCACTTCACCCCTCCCCACTCCGTCTTACCATCCATCCCACTCCGCCAGGCGGCTAGTCACTCGGACCTCCCCCGGCGGCGGGCGCACATCGGGCCCACTCGGGGACGGCTGGCGGCGCGGCGATGGCTATGACTGCCATCGGTCGGCGCGGCGACAGAGCCATTCGGCGGCGGCAGGCCGGTGTCGATGGGCCACGCGACGCTTTTTGACGAGATCAGTCGCAGCTGTTCCCGTCCGTCCGGTCATTTGAGCCGCCCGGACGGGAGATTTGCAGCCGCCACACGCCGGAGAGCGGGCGGAGTGGAGGAGGTGGAGGAGGAAGGGGTGGTGGAGGCAGGGTGGAGGGGTGGAGAGGTGAGAGGTGGAGGGTGGAGGAGGTGGAGGAGGTGGAGAAGGTGGAGGAGGTGGAGGAGGTGGAGAGGTGGAGGAGGTGGAGAAGGTGGAGAAGGTGGAGAGTGGAGGAGTGGAGGAGGTGGAGGAGGTGGAGAGGTGGAGGAGCGTGGAGGAGGTGGAGGAGGGTGGAGGAGGTGGAGGAAGGTGGAAGGAGGTGGAGGGGTGAGTAGGTGGAGGGGTGGGGAGGTGAGGAGGTGGAGGAGGTGAGGAGGTGAGAGGTGGAGAGTGGAGAGATAGAGGAGTGAGGAGGAGGTGGCACGGCGGTGGAGAGTGGGAAGGAGGTGGACGGAGGGTGGAGGAAGGTGAGAGGAATGATGGAGGCACGTGAGAGGAGGTGGAGGAGTGGTGAGAGAGTTGGGAGGATGGACGGGGTGGGGAGTCGGAGGAGGTGGAAGGAGGTGGAGAGGTGGAGGGAGGAGGAGGTGCGCCCGGGGTGGGACGGAAGAGTGGAGGAGGTTGGGAGAGGTGGAAGCGAGGTGGAGAGTGGAGGGAGGAGGTGAAGGATGGTGGTAGGAAAGGTGGAGGAGTGGAGGAGGTGAGGAGCGTGAGAAGGAGTGTCGAGGAGGTGGAGGAGGAGGAGAGGTGGAGGAGGTGGAGGAGGTGGAGGAGGTGGAGGAGGTGGAGGAGGTGGAGGAGGTGGAGGAGGTGGAGGAGGTGGAGGAGGCGGTGGTCTGACGGCATTGCCTTGTGTGCCACTTCGGGTGTGTGACTGTATTGACAGCTACGACATAGCCAGTCGTGTTAAAGCGAGATAAAATAACTTTTTCCACACACAAAAATGGGGTTAGCACTTGAAATTGGTATAGGAGATGAAGTTACATGTAAATCTACTCACAATCAACATTTAAATGTCTCTAACCGAAGTTATTTCAATTTGAAAACACTTAAGCGCTCCACGCTTAAAACAGCGATATCGGGAAGGATTGGTGGATATAGGATTTAGTTTTTGGCGCCATGGGGAGGCATCACCCCGAAAAAGTTGATCAAAATAAAAAACTCATCGAATTATGCTCCCTTATGCAATGCTAGACGTTTTACGATGAACTTGCATTAGTAAAAGTTGCGTAGATCTCCTTCTAGATCAGGAAATGTGTAAATTTGCGCCAATTTCAGGCGGTTAGGGGGGGGGGGCATTTGCCCCTGATGCCCCGCTGGATCCGCTAGTGTCGGGAAGTACTTGTCACATTGTATGGCACTTAAATGCTTTTCCTGCTCGTTCTTGCTAGGGGAGAGCATGACATGACAGCCATGGGAGGTAAGGCGTCTATACAGTATACAGTCTATACAGATTAACGTATTTCTGGCCGCCCGCAGGGGATATGGTTAAACTTTTTTCTCTTCAAAATTTCATTCACATTTTTGTGTTAGGAATGTTGTTCACATCGATGCGGATTTTATATTCTCGGCTCTGCTCGTAGTTACGAGCAGCACCTTTCAGCAGCATCACTTTTCTGCACTAAGATGGCGGATGGCAAACCGAAAACCCGACAGTTTCCCCTCTGCGCTTTTTTGCACCTGGAATGGACATAACCCCATGAGGCTCACATAAACATCTTTATAGTTTTTGTTACACATCAACTAACTTCATTGGGAAGAAGAGCTCCGCCGCATCACACCGCACAGTGGTCTGAAGAGCTGAGACATTCCCCGGCCACTGTGTCCCACCGTCTGATCATCTCTCTCCAGCCCACATTCCCCGGCCACTGTGTCCCACCGTCTGATCATCTCTCTCCAGCACACATTCCCCGGCCACTGTGTCCCCAAAATCCAGCGCACCGAGTACTGATCACATCTCTCTCGCACACACGAATATCGCCGGCCAAGACTGTGTCCCAGCCGCACCGTCTGTTCATCTACGCTCTACGTCGCAGCACAACGAAGGTACACATTGACCCGGTACTGACTGTGTCCAACCCAGTCACCACGCGATCTGGTTTCATGGACGCTCGTCTGTCCGCCAGGGCGCACACATTCCACCGCCACAAGTGCAGAAGTCTGAATGGCGGCGACGATATGCTCGGGAAACTTCAGGTCTGACATAGCAGGATGAAGCTAGGACCACACTGTGTCGCCCAGCGCACAAGTAGCAGGTCTGATCAGACTCTCTCTCAGCCAGACGGACTTCCCCCGCCCTCGTGTCCTCAGTTGGCGGACCACGGGACTGAGTCTAAGGGAATCCAGCACCTGTCGTGAACATCCCTCTTCTCCAGCAGCAGCAGCTTCGGAGCACATATAGTCCGTGCTGTGTGGTAAGGTTCGAGTGGTGAACATTCCTCGTTTGTCTCTATCTAGAATGCTGAATAACTTGGATGCTGGGGTCTATTTCCCGAAGACGGTCATCGAATGTGTCCCGCAGTACAAAGCGTCCAGGTGCCGTGATACGACAATCCGATCGTCTGATCATCCTCTGTCTCCCAGCGACACATTGCTCCGTCCAGGGTCCCGCAAGCACACTTGTGGGTCTCCCGCAGACGTCCTGATCCATTTCTCCTACAGCAACATTCCTTCAACTGAAGGAGCTGAAAACTTCCCCGGTCAAACTGGTGTCCCAACCGTTTGATCATCTTCTCTCATCATGCACACATTCCCCCACCGGCCTGACTGTGCCCACCACCGTCTGATTATCTCTCTCTAGAACAAGAATCAGAGCATCGACAAACACATGTCCCTACCAACTGAAGAGCTGAAAACATTCCCCGGTCACTGGTGTCCAGACCCACCGTACTGATCATCCTTCTCTAGGCGAAAAGACAGATCGCACCACATTTCACTACCAAGCGCACAGATCGGAAAAATAAAGTCAACAGGGCGCAAGTGCGTCAAACTTTCCTTTCTTTCCCCACAGGAGTGTAGTACTGCGGTATTTCATTCCGGCCCGTACTACGTTATCCACCAGTCGGGGCAGGAATTGAAAAGAAAGTCGCCGCTCCGGTTTCCATAGCAGTATCGTCGGTCGGCTTAATCTCTTTAATGGCCAGCCTGGTCGCGCGGTTCACGTCCGGCTCGAAATACGGTCGGTTTGCACGTAATTCCGAGCGCCCGGCCAGCGCGGCATTTGCATCGGGAAATCTATGGGGGTCGGCCGGCTCGAAAAGCTAAAGATTTGGAACGAGTGCGACTGGTGAGCGTTTATCTGGGAAAGTTTTCAGACGAATCGCATGCTAGGCGGTCTGTTTCGATGCCCGTGGGTGTTTCTGAGCAACTTTCTGGCAAAGTGTTGTGCAGAATGTGAGGAGAGAAAGGATTTATTCTACTATAGTGGAGATTAGTTGAGGGTTTCTTAGGGCCACCGGATGCAGCCATTTTTCAGAGCATGTATTCTTGGCTACGTGGGCAGTGGCTATTCACGTTCATCTGGCTAACTTGATTGCCGTTTCTCTAGGGATGCAAATTGCAGTTGAAATGAATGAGCATTCTCAGTCAATGTGAGTGCATCACGGTTCAGTTCAAATCAGCTCGCTTATTTTGGTAACAAAGGACATCAGAGGCTTCTTGCACCAAATAATCTACCCGGATAAAAAATCATCCAACCCACTATGTAAAGCTACCCCCGGATATTTTATCTTGCACCAAGCGAAGCAGCCAACTGGGTACCCAGTTGGACTGCTTCGCTTGGTGCAAAGATAAAATATCCGGCTGGGTAGCTTTACATGGTGGGTTGGATTAATTTTTTTATCCCGGGTAGATTATTTGTGAAAGAGGCCTCAGATCAAACAGACAATAATGGATTGGCGCAAAAGCAAAAGCTTAAAGGGAAAGTGTGCCTACTCTACTCTTTTTTTGAAAATGTCAAATATATTTTTATTACGGAGAAGCATTGCTTGATTATTTGGTTCGATATAAATTCACGGTCTGGAAGCCCCTTTTAGTTTGAATTTTTACTTATATTTCTGTTTTGCATTTGTTTGTTATCAAAACTCAAAAACGGATCGTCACTATAAACAGAGTAGCGAAGATGTTACCCTAGATATGGCGCACTGGCCAGAGCTGGACATATAATTTTAATGCCCTAGCGTTGTAATTTAAGAGCAATGCTTCTTAGCGGTCGAAAGCTCATCCTGGCTACTATTGGATATATTAATCTAACTGGCCAGTATGTTGATTGGACGTTTTGGGAATATCTCAGCAATAAAGTGATTCTAGGGAAATGAAAGTACACAATGGCTAAATTCAGAAAAATATGTTCTAACAAGACTTAGTGTCAACAACTCCACATGACCAATGTGAGTAGGCACACTCCCTTTAAGTCATAGCGCCTCTCCAGAGGAAACAAATAAAACAAAATTGTAACCAAAACTAAGGAACAGATCACGTAGGCCCCGCTACCAGCCCGCCGAGCGGCTATTCGNCCTGATATAAAATTTCAAGCTCAGCCTTCTTACTACGGTTTGAATACTTGGGTGTCAGGGCGTACTTCGTAGTTCGTACCTAGGTTAAGGAGCTCTTTTTGGTCCTCGGATAATGCCACATCGGATAAGTTAATGTATCCATCTTTATGTTTTGGTAGTGGCACAAATCCACCATACAAGTTTGCAAATAAGATTTCTTTCTTTTGGGACGCGCTTTCCTGGCGTGCGAGTGTGAGGTCTAGATGTTGTGATAGCGCTTTCATCTGTTGCCTGTCTCAGATCCTCGCGAAATATTAAATTGCGATATATCTGTAGTTGACGCATGTTTCTCTTCTAATTCCTGATAATCTGGCTTCCTGCCTTTATAATATTATTTGAACGATGAAGCAGTACAAGCAAAGACGATTCACGCAGAGTTCCGGCGGAGAACTTGGTGAAGAATCAGATAGAAGAGAAGATAAGCGAGTTCAGGAATTAGAAGAGGAACATGCCCGTCAACTACAGATATATCGCAATTTAAATATTCACGAGGATCTGAGACAGCAAACAGATGAAGCGCTATCACAACATCTAGACCTGCACACTCGCACGCAGGAAAGTCGCGTCCAAAAGAAGCTATGCAAACTTGTATGGTGGATTTGTGCCACTACCAAACATAAAGATGGATACATCTAACTTATCAGATGTGGCATTATCGAGGATCAAAAAGAGCTTTAACCTAGGTACGAAAAGTTAGCGCCCTGTCCCCAAGTATTAAACCGTAGGAATGAAGGCTGAGCTTGGAAATTTTTAATATAGGACATCATGCAAGCTGAAGACCAAAGAACAAGATTCTTGTAAGCCCGGACTTACAAGATCAACTAAAAGCAGAAAGCACAAAAAAAAACAGAAGCAGGAAGAGCAGACCATCTTTAGAACCTCGCCTTCAGCGCGCAGCCAAAGAGCTGCGAGACAACGAGAGTCTGGTAATCAGACAAGTCGCAAGTATTTGTGATTCTGAACAAAAGTGAATATGACCAAAAAGTATCGGCAATATTAGGGAATCAAACAAAATTCAAGAAAATAACCAGGAACCCGGTAGAACAACTGAAGAGAAGTGCTAATGACCTCATAGATGTCGCAAATAAAGTGAGCAAGGAGCACAAGATGACAGATTCAATCGGAGACCTACCAAGCCAGTTGCTACTTCGTACGGAAATGTTAAGACTCAATAAGCAAGATATCCACTCCGGTCAATTATAATCACAGAATTCCGCTGCCATTTACCACTGCCAAAACACTAAACCAAGATTCTTGAGACCACATATGTACCTCCTGACATACTCTCTCCAACTCATCATCTGAAATTCAATAGACTTGTTTGAAGAACAAGAAACTAAACAAGGAACGCTAGCAATCTCTTGATGTTAGCAGTCATTTTCACAAATGTCCCAGTGAAAGAATCGATAGCCATCCTCGCCCAAGTATGCGTTACCATCATGACACTCTTTCCAGCGCCCGACATTCCAGAGAGTGCCATGTGTGCTATGCTGAGGCTCTGCACTAACAGGCACCATTCCGATGTCCTAACGGCAACCTCTACTATCAAACCGACGGCATCGCGATGGGGTCACCACTAGGCGTTTTATTCGCCGAGGCCTTCATGGCGTCCGTAGAAGGAACGGTGCTGCAGGATGGAAGCATGACTAAGCCAACCATCTACTATCGCTACGTTGACGACATCCTCGTAGAAGTCAGCGAACCAGCCGCTCTGGAACAACTCAGCGCGACTGGATGCAGGCCTCTGTTCCTTTAGCTTTCCATCGAGCACAGCTCGCTGGATAATACACTTCCCTGGATGTTTCGATCGAACGCCGCTGATGGTCACTTAACTCTCACAACAGTGTTCCGCAAACCAACCGACGAAGGAAGGTGCCTGCATGGGAAGAGCCAGTGTCCACAGCGATATAAAGACAGTGTCGTCAAGGCCTACATCCATCGGGCCTTAAAGCATTGCTCGAACTGGCTGTTTTTCCATCAGGAAGTCGAACGAATAAAACAAGTCCTGGTGAACAACGACTACGACCTCGCGACCATCGACCGACAAATTCGAACAGCGACCGACAAGTATATCAACCCGATAAAGCACCGAGAACGGCAACACCATCAAACCTGTTCTACAAAAACCAGATGACCTTAGGGTACTTAAAGCCGAGGATCAGCGCTGAAGAAAATCGTCAGTCGCAACTGCAAGCCAGTGGAGGCTACGGACATAGATAAGGCTTAACTCTACTACCAAAGCCCCACTGTGTCATTTTCAGCTCATCAATGCAAAAACAAATCAACAAGGACATGAGCACCACTGAAGCAAAGCAACGTTGTATAACCCTACAATGCCAAAAACAGGAGACTGCGCCCCTTCCTAACAGCGGATACATTTTCGGCTGCACCAACAACACGTGTCCAGAACGATTGGGCACTTCCACTACAATAAGGAGGGGACCACAAATGCAACTCCCGAACCAAGCGCGAAACAACCTGTTACGAGACAAGAGATAGTGGCCAACACCACCTTATCTTGCGACAGAGGCATCTGACAGAAGACGCCTTGCTGGCCTCGAAGCGAATCTGGATAAGAGAAGAAACACGCACTTATGAACAGACAACTGAACGCAAGTAGGAGCCCTTCAGCTTTATGAAGGGCCCCCTTGTGTTAAATTCTTGTAATATGTGTTAATTTGTAGTTTATGTTAATTTGTAGCTGTGTTAATTTGTAGGTGGTGCTATTTTTGTACTTGTGTTAATTTGTGGAGTTGGGTAATTTGTATATGTGTACATTACTTGATGAATGTTAGTTGCGTCACTTGGTATAATTGTTGGAGACTGACTAGCTTTTACTCTAGTTTAGTTAACTATTTAGTTACAATTGATTGAGTATTGAAATACCCTTGTGCTTTTAGCACGAGATAGAAACTGTTTATTCAAATGCCGTGGTTCGAATTTATTTGACCTTGTGACCTTGTTCTTGAAAATGTGTTGAGAAAACACGAAACGCGTTGAACCAAAAGGTCATGTTTTTTATAATTTTACTTCAACTATTTTGTACTGATTATGATGCTTTAACGAAGTGTATTTTTGAACAATAAATTTAAGAACGATCGGCAAAACCATCAGTATATTGAATCTTTGAACAAAAAACTATCTAACGCTAAATCTGCATTAACGTTCAACAAACAGTGCGAATATATATATATATATATTATATATATATATATATATATATATATATATATGATCCTATAATTGATGAGAATTCCACAAATTCAATGTTAAGTTTTCACAATTGTCCTTACTGAAATAATCTGGAGCATCAGTGGAGTTCTCTCGGGTCACTAACATGACTGGGTCAGCACTCAGCGAAGTCGGTGTCTCGATGTTGTATCGCCGTTAACATGACTCGGCAGGGTAGTGGGCAGCGCGCTGTGTCATCATATATGCCTTCCTTCGAGTGCTGATGCTCGTCCACTCGCTGAGTCTCTCTTCCTCTCTTCACACAAAACCACGATTTCATCGCGCTCCTGCACACATGACTCGTCAGATTGTCACGATAAAGCTCACGAGACAGCTCCACTTCAAAAGTGACACTCATTACATCGCGTGTGATAAAGTCGGAATACTGATACTGTACTGTTACACATACGATAGTAGGCATTTCTTCCTGATCTCAGCCTACCCAATAGGTACTTATACTACCTCATATACGAGCATGGTGTCCCATTCACTGTCATCTACGGTAAACACGCATGAGGATATGTTCTCGCCCGTCGGATTAATAAAACACAACGTCTTCTCCACCATTGCCAGTTCCAAGCCACCTTCGGTCGGACCCGAAATAAGCCGGCTGAGAAGTAAGCCGACGCTATTCCGCTAACCGCTTATTAGCGGAACTAACTTGTCGTATTCGTCGGCGGTGACGCGGTCAGATCGCGGTATAATGAACCGCCGCTGAGCGGCGGGCGCCACCCATTGTTCTGCCGTGGCGGAGGCGGTGGGGCGGGGCGGGGCGGGGGCTAACTTGACACGCGAGCCGCACTCAGCCCCATTGCCGCCGTCTACACCCTCCCGGCTCACTGGCACACTTCGCTGACTGACAGCTCACGAGCCGGATACATGCCCGCGGCTTCAAGTTTTCTTGGTGAATAGGTTCATACACAGGACTCATTTGGCTGTAACACCAGCCATAAAAAATACAGACATTGAGGCTTGTATGTAAATGCACCTTCTGCGTTCAGCTTCGGCGGTGACTGTTGGAAATAGTCTGGCATGACCAGAATTCCCGCTAGACTTCAAACGCACAACGATAAGAGGCCGGCCGATAGAACATGACTGGTCGTTATGGCGATTAAGCGATACACAGATCGTCTAATGGCATGTCTATTATGTAAGCTCTGAAGCCAGCCGCCTTATAATGAAACAGCATTCATCAACCAACTCTCCCCTGTCTTCATCAGCTTATTTACCGACTCTTTCCGTTAGCCTCGATCTCGTTAAGCTTTCCAGGCGTGACCAAATTGCAACAAACACAATTGTCGAGTCTTCCCATGACTTCCGACAGTGTCCTGAAATTGAGGTCAGAGCCAAAATACAACTCATTCTCTGTCGGACGCAATATTTGCCACATCACGTTACATGAATCGGGCTCATAATAATATGCTCGCCCAGAGCTAAAAACATTAGTCGTGCCACTGAATAGGTCATTGTTATATGGAAAGGCAGCCGAATACCTTTTGGCCGACCGGAATGCTGTGCAGATGCCTTTCGTTATGGGAAATGTTTATTTCCGTTCTGATTTGGCACCAACCTTTATGAAAAGAAAACGTTACATTATATTAATGGGCTCCCCCACAGAGAGGGGGACGTGTCCACTCATTTTTCGGACTTTCGACATTACGCCTATGGGCGTTGCATGGAAAGAATTGACTTCAGAATGTCTCTGTACCCCCCTCTCATTTTCGGAACATGGCGGAGTTCTTGATTATATTCGACAAGTGTCATAAACAATGATTAGGCTAAGTACGTTTTAAACACGTGGAACACGCTTAGTTTGAAACGGACTGTATCGTTAAGCAATAAGCATCCTGTGGTGGAGTTCAGAACGTGTGCGTCGTCCCTTGGCGTCGTCCGAGGCTCGGATGATTTCCGAGCGGAGTTCAGAACGTGTGCGTCGTCCGAGGCTCGGATGATTTCCGAGCGCAGCACCTGTATCGTTTAGCATCCTGTGGCGGAGTTCAGAAAGTGTGCGTCGTCCGAGGCTCGGATGATTTCCGAGCGCAGCACTGAGAACAAAGTTACTGCGCGCCTCATCGGACGACGTGAAGCGTTCATACTGCATTCCCTCTTGCAGATAAATTAGCATTGCAGCTCACCAACGACGTCAACATTTCAGGACTCTTTGGCCGATATTTATTAACCCTCGCCTTACGGGGGGTCCTAAAGCGACCCCCTGATATTTGTATTGCATAACTGTTAACACATGCGGCCGATCTTGCTGACATTTTAATTTGCTATGTTAACAACAATTATACGTATGCTGTCAAATTTTCGTTAAAATTGGTTAACAAGCTTTGGAGATAATGACGTTTTAATGACGTCATGCTGGTGAAAAGACAATAAATATTGGAAAATTCGTAGAAAATGGAGTTTTACAGCAAATTGCAGCTACAAAAGGCATGGATAGAAAATGCATTTTTCTTTCAAATAGCAATCTCAGATTTTTCCATTTTGGGTTTTTGACCCAAACAAATAATTATTTAAAAACACTACAAAATAATAATAAAAAATAAAAAATTAAAAAAGTAATAGATGTGAGAGAACTGAGGATGGACAACACTCAAACAAAACTTCAAAGCATTATCTCTAATTTCGACTGAGTGATGGCTCCCTAAGTGTCAGAATCTCATGACGTCTTTTCTTAAAATTCATTGTTTTTCACCTTTTTTGATCAGATACGAACAAATCAATATTTTTTTGCATTTCCGAGACAAAACTGGTCTAGGAAAATTCGTTTTTATTTACATTGAACAATTTATAATTTCGATGTTTTCTGACAGAACAAAATCGCTATTCTGGACGTGGACGAGTCGAGGTAAATCACTTGACCTGGAAGGTCACCCGTTGACCTGAAACATACAAATTAGATACCGTTAGATTCCTCACATGACAGGCAACATGCTGGTTCTTACCGCGTTGCTCTATGTTGCTTAGTTTGGAAGTTAACAGGGGGTCGTTTTAGGACCCCGTGGGGCGAAGGTGAGAAGATCTCCCGTAGGGCGAGGGTTAATCCCGGCAGTGCAGATGAAAACATAACGCACGTATCTGTCGACAGATAACCGGAAAGAGGACTACCAGGTGATCGCCACCGACTACGCCAACTTCACCATCGAGTACCAGTGCAGCGGTAACAACGCGCTCAACCGACGCGGTAAGTTCGCTGACGTCGCCGCGTCACACACTGCACTCGTGCTCTGAGTTCTGACTGACGTCATACCTCATCTGATATAACAGTAAATGCATTCGAGCGACTTTGTATAATTTCTAACTTGTTCGTTCCTCGCCAGACACGCCGCTGATACTTGCTAGTGACCCGCCCTCGGAAATTATTTTGTTATTACACAGTCATTAGGAGTTCTAGTCGCTACTCGTTTCTGTCTAAGCCAGCGCTTAATGCTCAACTGTAGACGTTATATTTCTGCTGCGCGGACGATATTTATGTCATGCATATTTACAAATGCGTAGGTAGTTATATAATGCATATACAGGCGTCCTTTCTCCAGTGAAGCCTCCAAATTTCAAGTCCACTAGCCCTCCACAGATCAGCGATCAGTGTTAGGCCGAGGCTCTAACGTGTATAGTGCCCTGGCTCTAACCTACCGTACAGACAGCAGGGCACCACAAGTCAGTATAACTACACACGTGGGTCGAGTCTTTTGCCCACTGTCCTGTGACGCGTGGCTGTCATGACGCTGGGAACTGGTTCACACTGTGTAGCGTGACGCCCTGGTGAGGTGATACGCGTCGATTGCCGTCCTAATATGCAGCGTGAACGGAACGATGGCTGGATATTTCAGGATCGCACCGGAGCGGAAGGCTTAGGCGGACACAGTTCACTATCGGTGGCAAATTCGGGATGCTATACAGCACACTAACCTACCTATCTCCAAATTCGCTTGTGGGAACCTTTTATTATGCACCTTGAGGCATGCAACTAATGAAATACGTGGGAAACTTCAAATGACACAATTACATAAAGCACCGGCAACGTCTTCCAACATCGTATTTTGGCGTCGTTAGGTGTTGAACGGCTGATTACTATCGCTCGGGTGTGGCTATTCTCACGCTTCCACAGTCTCCGTCATACACGAGTCGATCATCGGACGGGCGGGCATTATCCAAAGATTGCGTAAGAACGTCTCAATTGTGGGAAACCCTGACCGGAGCTGCGGACTGATTTAATCAGTGCAATACCGACACTAGCGGATCCGGGGGGGGGCGCCATGCCCCAAAAGACATCTGAAATCGGAGCAAAATTGTCACATTTCTTAAAATAGAAGAAAATCTAACCAACTTTTACAAAATAAACTTCGTTTTAAACCAGCTATCAATGCATAAGGAAGCAAAATCCGATGAGATTTCAGAATGTTGTGAGACTTTTCGGAATTTGCCCTCCAAAACCACCTGTGCCCCCCCCCCCCCTCCATAAAATATCGTTCTGGATCTTGTCAATTAATAGCGATATCAATGCCGATGTAGGTACGGTGACACTGTTTTAACACCACGTTCCTCCTCAGAGTCTGCGTGGCTGATGACCCGGGAGCAGTACCCGCACCCGTTCGTGCTGGAGCGGGCCTTCACAGCGATGCTGCAGCTGAGACTGGATGACATCGACATGGACCGCGCCTACCAGAGCTGCAACGTCAGGGTAAGACGCACGTCACTCACTAACTCATTACCTACTGGCCGTATTCCCACTTCCTTCCGCGGCCACTTTAATTGGCCGCGGCGGCATGACGGACGTCGGACAGTATGTCTTCTCACTTTACAACTGCAGGCTCTAACCAGGATGATAGAGGCCTCTATGGAGGCTCTTACAGCGCCACCGGACATGAAAAGCCCGGTGAAACTCATCAGACGTTAATGCCACTTTCCAACGCCACTGTGGGTTCAAAACATTCGACACCCTAGTGTCAGGCATTGTGCGAGACCACTACCACTACTAACGAAAGTCGTCCCGCTCTTCTGAAGAACAAGCATAGCTGGACGCTAGAAACCAGCAACGGCGAATTAACATATGTGGACTAACAAGGTGCATTGTGTTTCAGGAAAACACCAACCGGATCGACTCGCGGAGCTCGTTCTCCGATTGGCTGACCGGCGGTATGACGTCACGGATCCAGCGGCGCGTCCAGGGCAAAACCCTGGGCGGCTTCATCAGCTGGCTGGGCTGAGCCGGTCTCTTCCTTCGAAGGGGCCGATGCTTCTCTGAGACAAGTTTCCGGGCCTCTGAACGGCACTGGGACGGCTCAAAGTAACTCGAGGCGGCCCTGCACCGCCTCTGGGGAGTCCGGCGGGTGAGATTGTGTGACAGTTTCGGACAGCACTCTCGGCTCCGTGCAGAGGGACAGGAGTGAACGTCACAGTACTGTTGTAGCGGCTGCTGGTGGCCGGCGCAGGACGCTCCATGTGGTCGACAGTGGATAGCCGACATTTCGCCGTGTTGTGTCAGCGTCTGGGCTTTGTTACAGTGTGTGAGTTCTTCCTACGGCTGAAGAGGTGGCCAAATCGCATGAACCTATTTATTACTATCCACTTAGTGAAACAGTCAACAACAGCAACGATCCTCAGAGATCCTCAGCAGCATCAGTCCTGCCCACCACACGCACGGGTGTGAGGCGCTGTTTTTCCCGCTGGCTGGGGCCCTGGTGACCCGGATAACTACCGACGCTCGGCGACCCGGCTCTCACCGCGAGGTGCCAGTGGGTCACCAGGATGGGCACCCTTCCTTCGTGAAACTGGCCGGGAAAAACAGCTCGGCTCCATAGCCAGCAGTTCAAGACGTCTGTGTAACCGTGCTCTTGACACCGATATACCCCCTAACACGGTATACATGTGGATGCACCACCCAAATTGCACATCCGCCCCTGAAGACAGCCCAGGGAAGCCTCTCACACTCTCATGTGACGCGCATGACAGACCGTCCGGAAAATCCATGACTCTCGAAAGCCCTGTCCCGACCGCCTACCTCCCGCCTCTGACACGCACCGTACCATCCCGATGGCGCTATCTCCTCACCCTTCGTGTCAGAGGCGATGGGTGATAGCCGGAAAAACGCTCCTCTGCTCCCATGCGGCGAGCGGCGGCGGAACGCTGGCGTGTGGAGTTCGGCCAGCGCCCACACGACTGTTTTTACTACGTGTGAAGAGCAGAGTGGGAGCGAGTGTTGTATGCCGTACCTGTAACCGAGTTCGTTGTATTGTTATGGTTTGTTANTCGACGTTGGCATATACACCAGCTTCGAATATTTTTAGGGGGCTCTTTCCACGCTCGGAAAAGGGCCCTTGGAACGCTCGGCAAGAGGCCCCTTCAACGCTCGGCAAGGGCCCCTTTTCAGGCGACGCCCCCTAAACAAAATCCTTGGTACGTACCTGGTTTGGGCCCACACAGGAAAGGTCCGAGCCTACGCAAGAAGGGTTCGGGCCCACACAAGTCCGGGACGCACGCAGGAAGGCCCCAGGGCCCACGCAAGTCGGGCACATTGCGCAAGAGGGTTCGTGCCAGTGCAGCAGGGTCTGGGCCCCCGCTGGAGGCTTGGGTTCACGCAGGTCTTGGCCCACTGATAAAGAGTCTGGGCCCACGCAGGAGGGATTTAGGCAAAAGTAGGAGACCCAGGCCCACACAAGAGGAGTTCGAGCACACACTGGAGGGGTCCGGGCCCACACATGAGGCCCGGAACCAGGCAGGTCTGGTTTCACGCAGGAAGGCGTCTAGCCACGGCAGGTTAGGCCCATGCCAGAGGGTTTCGGGTCAAGCAGGTCCGGGCGCAACATAAGGGGTCGGGCCAAGTAAGGACGCCGGGCCCACGGAAGGTCGCGGGCCAGTGCAAGAGGATTTTGTGTCCTGCAGGACAGGGTCGCGAATCCTGGTAGGTTCGTTTCAACGGCAGGAGGGGTCGCGGCCACGCAGGTCTGGGCCCACGCACGATGGTTTCGGGCTCACTCAGGTCCTGGCCCACGCAAGAGGGTTACGGGTCCACGCAGGTCCCGGCCGACGCCAGAGAGTTTCGGGCCCACACAGGAGGGGTCCGGGTCCAAGTAGGAGACCCGGGCCCACGTAGAAGGGGTCCGGGCCCACGCAAGGGGGGCTCGGATCGTACATGTACGGCGTACACTTATGCATACGGCTGAGACATGTAAGGCGTACTTGCGTGATAAGATAATGCAGAAAGATAACAATAGAAAGGTCAATATTTTCCTTTAACCCGCGCACTGCAGGGGGGTTAATTTCCGCCCCCCTCAGGATTTTTTAGGAGTAGCGGAAAAACGGCGGCGCGCAGCGCCGCCAAATTTCGTACACCTTTTGGGCATCAATTACGCACACTTTGAAAAAAGTTTTGACTTGAGGTCATCTCAGGTCGGTCAGCAGTCAAGTGAACTACCTTCAAAAATGTTTTGTTGATCGTGCCAAAGCCACAGTTTTTTCCAAGAAAGTGGTTTGAAACTGGGCAGGATGTCATACCGGATACAGTATAAAATCGATTATTTCCGGATTTTTTGTATCGCGTGACCAAAGTGTCATTGTCAATTTCCTGACCTCATCCATGTTATCAGTGAATGGGACAATAACAAATGCTTCTATTCAGAAAATATGCATTGGAGTCAGGCCAATTCTTTTCATAATCATGTTATGTTAGTCTTTCATTCGGATGACCAAGGTGCAAGTTTTGCTCAGTGATTATACCAAGGTCATCTGAGGTCATCTGAGGTCATCAAGCAATCATTTGATTAATAACATATTGATATGCAAGAGATAGAGACAAGTCAGGGACACCACGTGCGTCTCATGGCCGCGTGCTTCATATGCAACATGATCCTACCTGGATTACCAAATGACCTTGACCGTTGAGGTCAAATTTTTATAGTTGACCTTACCATGTCAGTGGTCACCGGTATGTATTACAAAGCGGCTCTCGGTTAGACAATACACGATGGCGTTAAAATTATTTTCCTATCTTTGATAAATGTGAAATACAATTCATGAATAAACTGCTTGCTAAAAATGCCTTTTTGACATTCATTACCTCTGGGCTAGAACTATTGATCTGAGCTCAATTTTGAGGACTTACATGCGATTTCAAATTTCAATAGTCATCTATTCCTTATACAATCGTTTGCTCCTAGATTTCATAGTTTCCGAGATAATCGGGGGTTTCTGGAAAAGAGTCCTAAAACCGGAAAATCTGACCTTGGTTGACCACTGGTGACTCAATTGTTGACCTGATCCAAGAAAAAGATGAAAATATCTTTCGATATGAGTCTTGCCTTCCTAGAGCTATATAATGCCGTTTGCTTGTCGCTACGTTGCGTAGTTTTCGAGTTCGTGTTCGGCGCGAACGCCCTGCAGTGCGCGGGTTAAACATTTTCTAGTAGGTAAGTCAGACGATTGAAAGTATTTCCTAGCTGACTTGTCAAGGCATTATTAAGCCTCTCAAACAGGTATAACGGCTATGCTACGCACCCAATTTAATTCAACCCCGATATATCCGGTCGATAATTCGACCACGCCCGTGTACCTACCTACCTACCTACCTACATGCATGTCTGTCAAACTAGTGACGTATTTGTATTCGTTCTCAGCGTCGAGTTCTGATTTGCACTAATTCAAGTGCATGTATATATCTCGTCGAGTTGTGCACGCAAATGCAATCAGTGGGCGCACGGTTTGACCTCCAGCAGTTCAAATATTAAAAATGTCACCGACAGGCGTACCTAACCTCTATTTTTGTTTGTTTACCGTCGATTTACTCGCAGAGGGCCTCAAATGACCGCAGTCACGAAGCCAGCTTGCTTTACGGTCGATGCATTTTCGTCCATAGGTCAAACTTTAAGGTCATGGAGACGAATATGTAATTTTCCTTAAAAATTGCATATCAAATTGCTTTACTGTGATGCAAGCTGGCGTGACGAGTCATTTGGGTCCCTTTCCAATTAAATTGGATGGTAAACGAAAACAACAAGAGGGTACACCGACTTAAAAACATCATATTCGTCTCCATGACCTTAAAGGGAGGTGTTCACCTTTAACATGGGGTTTTGAACTGAGATAGCAGTTTTTAGAGCAGATCCGAAAAATTAGTTATGGCTGAAGAATAAACTCGCAACGTAAAGTAGTTTCAACACAGGATTAGTCTGCATTTTCTTCGGGGCCCCGACAACAGGCTTCGGTAGTTTCGCGCAGACGGCTCCGGAGGTAGGAAACTCTCTGACACGTAGTACTTGATCACTGACGCCTCGTTAATATCTCGCTTCAGCCGCCCGTGGGCTGCGCGCAACCTCCTGTTGTCAAGAGACTGTACTAGGCGTTGGCGTGTAGCTAGATACGCCACCTGCTATCGTATGATTTCTAGTGAAATACAAAGTGAATATCTTAAACTTCTTTCTCCACATATCCCTCACTTGTCGCAAACCAAAGTAATAATTCGTAGTTTTTGAGCTCAGATGCACCGTATGGTTGAATTTCAAGACAACTTTCAAGGTGAACTATTCCCTTTAACCTTTGACATCTGGATGCAAATTTATTGATTGTGACGTAAACTGGCGTTATATCGAGTCATTTGAGGCACTTTGAGCTAATTCGACGTTGAAAATGGAAGACCTCTTTTAAAGCAATTAGGGCCCTTTCGAGAGCCATTTGGGCCCTTTTCCGGCCACGGATCCCCCTGAGCGAAATCCTGGCTACGCCACTGGTGCCGTACCAGCCAATCAGCGCGCGGCTTTGAGTGCATATGCGTGTATTTCTCTTTCAATATTTTCCTCTTGTTTGGTAGATTTTCAACAATGTATTTCACTTTAAGTGAAAGCTTAACCCACGCTTTACTGAGGTATATTCTGTAACGCGAGTTACTGGGAGGGGGGGGGGGGTATATTTATAGCCCCCTTTGATCTCCGGAACTACTGGACCGATATTAAATATTCAAATGATATTAGATAGCCTTATTAAATTTGTCGAGGTAAACATAATATTGCTAACCTCAGGGTCACCGATGACGTCACAGCTCACGTCAAACTCAAAGACAAGATGTTTGACCGTGTCATCAAAGTCCGGTGGTTGGAATCGTTGCGCAAAAATGCGATATTAAACGCATAATCAGTTGATTAATCGGCATAATTCGTGCATCTAACATTTATAATTACCATTATAACGCGATCGCAAACATTTTGGAAGGCAAGGTCACTTGACGTGACCTGGTGACCTGACCTAAGACGATCTGAGGTTAAACTTTTGAAAAAGTGTGGGCAATCGATGTTCAAACAGCTGTACAAAATTTGGTGGCGCTGCGCGCCGCCGTTTTTTCGCTATTCTGAAAAAACTCAGGGGGGTGGGTCAAAATGACCCCCCGCCAGGGCGAGGGTTAAGAAACAGGTCATAGGTCATTGGTTAATAAAGTTGGGAGTTTTAAGTTTGCGGAGTATGTGTAAAATTGTTCAAAAGTAGGCTACATAAAGTTGCATCACGATCGGTTGATAACTACGCGAGTTATTTTTAATAATATAAAAAATCGAGAGGTTGGCATCCTAACCCCACCTACCTGGACGAGGGTTAATGCTGCATTTCGATAAAATGAAACATAATCTGAAATCACTCTGAAGTCGAACTCGAAAGCACTTTGATGACATTTTTTGTTTAATTTAAAGTTAAGCACTTAATGCTCGATTAAAATTATGCATTTATAATCTTTCGAAATGAAGGCCACTACTCAAGGTCAAACGATAGATATAACTTCACAACATAATTCGCTTCAAATTCTGTTCTGAAACCCTCATGTCATGCGCTCATTTGAAGCGCAAGCTGTTTAATCCCCAAGGACAAGCAAAACTGGCCCTGAGAGTGGGTAGCATCGTGCTTTGCCACGCATCCTCGTTCTAGGAATACCGTATCACGCAGGTGCTGGCTCCAAATTTATCTGCGGTTTCTCTGCACCAGAGTGGCGATCACCACGATAACTACGAGTTCAGCCGCGTGCTGACGTTGTTTCTGGCCTTTGCACCTTGTTTAGCAAATCTCGCTGACAGGCTCGCCACCTAGCTGGGGGATTATTAGCACAAGAGTTACCACAATTTCGCTTAAAGCTGTGTTCTTGTCGAGCTGAAAGCTACCTGCGTCATCACTGAAAAAACTTCCCAGCTCCTGTTGGAGTTTGCCAGAACTGAATGGGAAGTTGGTAGTAGGTGGTCAAGTGTCTTTTCACTAGAGCATTTTTAGCGTTTGATCCGAGATGACGTTTTCTTTTCAAAGAATGTGAAACAGCCTTTCATGCTTTTATGCAAAACATGGCATAAAGCACTTCAACAGAGAAAATATACATGATATGTTTATATTGAGATTCAGACTAGAGGTAATGAAAACGATTAAAAGTGTCCAAAAAGTAAATATCTGTTACTGCATTTTGGGACTGTCGACAGGATGCTGCACTGAAAAAACGGTTTGAGACGCACGAGACGCCGGGAGCTACTTCTACGTAAGAAAAGTTGAATGTTTTGAGCATCAGTAAACGAGATCATGGGAGCTCCTTTTAGGCGTCTGCAGGTTCTCCGCAGGCTCTCAATATTGAGAAGGGAGACGCTCTTCAGAGACGGTTGGCGGAGAATGCTCAAACGTTTCATATTATTAGTTTACCACTAATCTTATGAGTAGTTTGGCGTCTCAAATTCGAAATACTATATGCGGCAGCGGGAATTGAACCCGTGCCCCGTTCTGCGAGGCGAGTGTGTTGCCACTGCGCTACCAATCGCTAAGAATATGATGACTCGTATTGACATATCATTGTAGAACCAGACCTATCCATCCGCGCATAGAAGTTGCGGTTATCAATTGAATAATATAGACTCATGTGGAGCCGCTCTTCCTCAAAGTTAAGAGGTATGAAATAATTTTGAAGTTGCGTGCGGGCTTATCAATGCTGCGTTGCAAGCCTCTCCTCATCAAACCGAAAAGCCTATTTCTCAGCGTTTTATTTTTAGGACCCGCAAGTTCTTCAGGGGGGAGGATGAGGCGTGTGACAGTGCTTCAAAACGAGTGGTTTAAGTTAAACTGCTAAAAACCGTTTTGTCCAAGTGTGCCACAACATCATGCCAACTGATTCATTTATTGTAGCATAGTTCAACTCAGTATTAACTTACTCATATGTATCGTTACATAGACAAGACCCGTTTAAACAGCAAAACAGCCAAGTTGAGACTATCTCGCGTTTCCATGATTTCACCGGTATGTTGTATAAATACAGCTCGTCATGCCTATGCATTCCTCCCGAACGATCTACTGAATATGGAAACAACAAAAACAATAAATTGTAGTCACTAGCCAGGATTAGCCAAGGCACATAGCCAGGATTTTCGTCCAGGGGAAGGGGCGGCGCCTCCGAAGGGCTTTTTCCCGAGAGTTGAAAAGGGCCCTATCCTATGCGTTTGAAAAGGCCAAAGAAAACGGATGAACAACGACCACGTTACAAAGGATTGAGAACTGCAGTATGACAGGTATGGGATAGACATACCAACTTTTAGGAGCTGAGTTAGTTTAACTGCCATATCAACTTTGAAACCCAGCGACACCCTACTTTGGAATCATGCTATACTAACTTCGATTGTTTTAAAGGGACCTGCCCCTTTCCAAAAAGTTTTTCAAATGTATGGCCGCTTGTGGTGCTTAGGTATAAGTAATGCTGCCGAACACGATTATGGCATTTTTTTCTCACAAAAAGTACTCAATTTCATTAAAAAATAAGTTTAAATTTTGGGCTGTTGACGTCATATTGGGAGGAATTTTGGGAATATAGAAAACTTCACGCTGCCATATGTATGACTATGGTATGGCCAAAGTTAAAACAAGTCGACTATAATCAGCATTTAGTAAAGAGAGACGACGAAACATCGGCTTCAGGGTCCCATTCAAATACAACTGGGGACTGGGGATGTTACACATCTATGTTCAAAACCAAACTCAAATTTCTTTGTGATTCAACCTCGGTTTGTTGTTTTAGCTTACACCATACATAATTTCAATGTCAAGCACGGAAAATTGTTATCTCAACACAAATATAATGTTAAGGTGGCAGTGTCCCTTTAAACTCAAGGCTTGAATCTTTTAAAATAATTGCGCCGCGGAGCGGCGCAGAAGTCGTGAGTTTTACGCCTTGCATGTGCATTTTCATCAATGCGTCGCATTATGACGTATTGATTGATTGATTGATTGATCGTCACTTAATGAAAATGCACATGCAAGGCATAAAACTCACGACTTCTGCGCCGTTCCGCGGCGCCATTATTTTAAAAGATTCAGCCTTGAGTTTAATCCGCGCGGCGTGGGGGGGTAAATATTAACCCCCCTCACCGTAATTTCGCAATTAACCTTGAAAACGGTAACAGATAACGACGTCAAAGTTTCAGTACGCTTATTCAGCATCAATTTGGACGTCTACCTAAAAAAAATAATTGAAAAAAGTTGAGAACTTTGGGAGATTAATGACGTTTTGATGACGTCCATGGTCATGCCATTTTTGGTTGAATAACGATAAATGTTTGATGCATCGTAGAAAAACATAACTTTTAAAGCAATTGCACACTGCAAACTGTATACGAAGGAAATTAATTTCTACAAGATTGGCAATTTGATTTTCAAAATTTTGGATTTTTGACCCCCCCAAATAAAAAAAAACTGATTTTTTTTTTTCAGAATTTTTTTCCCTCAAAATTGAAAATTTCAAAGGTTATCTAAAAAAAAACGGAATAATATACTGAAGAACCAAGTGTAATGAATACGAGCCAATTCAAAGTAATAGCTTCGTTTTTTCAGGACTGATTGCTCTCCAAGAAGAAGTTAGGTAATGACGTATTTTTCAAAATAACATTTTTTTGGGAATTTTTTGACCTGAATACACGATATATAAATGTCATTTTTTGTGTTTATGCAGACAAAACTAAACCTAGAAACATGCATTGTTTATTCATATTCAGTCAGTTTCAGTTTTGACCTTAGATGACTGATCTTGACCTTGACGGGGTCAAGTTGTAAAAATGACTGTTTTATCGATTCTTAACGTCAAAATGACGCCCTAAAACATGTGTCACAAGGCTTTATTTGACCTCTTCCGTGACAGTGACCTTTTGTGACCTGACCTGAACCTTGACATTTGCCATGCAATTTCATTGTACTATGCAATACGATTGTATTACACCTTTGAGGCTTTATGTGCATTGATAGTCTTAATCAAAGGATTTTTAATTGAAAGTATAACCACTTAACTCAATTAAACTCGAACTTTCCATATGACCTGACTGTGACTTACATTTGACCTACTTGAACAATTTTTTGGTAATGCATTCGATTCGTTTCCATTGAGAGCTTCCGATCGCGCTTGCCCGTCTCGCTGCGGTTATGTTCGGAAGATAAGAGGGGGGGTAATATTTTACCCCCCTACGCCGCGCGTTCGGCGAGAGCACCCCTACCCCGCGCGGGTTAAAGGGACACTGCCACCTTAACATTATAATTTGTGTTGAGATAACCATTTTCCCGTGCTTGCATTGCAATTATGTATGGTGTAAGCTAAAACAACAAACCGAGGTTGAATCACAAAGAAATTTGAGTTTGGTTTTGACATAGATTGTAACATCCCCAGTCCCCAGTGTGTATTTGAACGGGGACCCTGAGCCGATGTCGTCGTCTCTCTTTACTAAATGCTGATTATAGTCGACTTGTTTTACCTTTGGCCATACACTAGCCATCATAGTCATATTTATGGCAGCGTGAAGGTTTTCTATATTTCCCAAAATTCCTCCATATGACGTCAACAGCCCAAATATTAAAACTTATTTTTTAATGAAATTGAGTACTTTTTGTGAGAAAAAATGCCATAATCGTGTTCGGCAGCAATTACTTAATACTAAGCACCACAAGCGGCATACATTTGAAAACTTTTGGAAAGGTGACAGTGTCCCTTTAAACAATCGAAGTTAGTATAGCTGATTCCAAATGGGTGTCGCTGGTTTCAAAGTTGATATGGCAGTAAACTAACTCCAGCTCCTAAAAGTTGGTATGGTCTATCCCATACCTGTCATACTGCATTCTTCATCCTTGTAACGTGTCTTTTCATCCGTTTTCTTTGGCCTTTTCAACGCATAGGAAGAGGGCCCTTTCAACTCTCGGGAAAAGGCCCTTTCGAGGCGCCGCCCCTTCCCCTGGACGAAATCCTGGCTATGTGCCTTGCTAATCCTGGCTAGTGACGTACACTTATTGTTTTGTTGTTCATATTCAGTAGATCGTTCGGAAGAATGCATAGGCATCGACGAGCTGTATATATACATACATACGGTGAAATCATGAAACGCGGAGATAGCTCACTTGGGTGTTGCTGTTTAAACGGGTGCTTGTCTTGTAAGATAACATATGAGTAGTAATACTGATGTTGAACTATGCTACAAATAAATGAATCAGTTGCATGTGTTGGCAGCATCCTGTCGAAAGTCCCAAAATGCAGTAACAGATATTTACTTTTTGGAACTTTTAATCGTTTTCATACCTCTAGTCTGAATCTCAATATTAAACATATCCATGTATATTTCTCTGTTGAAGTGCTTGATGCCATGTTTTGCATAAAACATGAAAGGCTGTTTCACATTTCGTTTGAAAGAACGTCATTCGGATCACGCTAAAAATGCTCTAAGGTGAAAGACACTTGACCACCTACTACCAACTTCCCATTCAGTTCTGGCAAACTCCAACAGGAGCTGGGAAGTTTTTTTCAGTGATGACGCAGGTACCTTTCAGCTCGCAAGAACACAGCTTTAAGCGAAATTGTGGTAACTCTTGTGCTAATAATCCCCCAGCTAGGTGGCGAGCCTGTCAGCGAGATTTGCTAAACACAGCGCTTTAGAAGTGCACTGAAAGCTCGCAAAGGCACAGTTGTCGTCGTTTGTTTATTTATCTAACAAATGCTTACAAATATGGATACTTGTGAGCTGGTAGAGGAACAAGTTTTCCATCGGCGTAGTGTTTGCACACAAGACTCGGGCAACAGTCAGGGAAGGACTTGCGCCTGTCACCGGAAGCTTGCCTGCAGAACAGGTTACTGGCCTTCAGCTTCTTGGTGTCGATCTTGTCGGCCACAGCAGGGCATCTGAAACGATGGAAATCAGGTCTTGTTACATCACAATGCGGAAGAGAACAAACAAAGAACACTTTGTTTCAAACGATGTCACGACACATACGTAACCGGTTGCTCACATAATTGCATCTTGCACAATATATTTGCTAAACATATAATAACAACTAATGCATCGCTACTTCTTGTTACTCAGACGTCTTTTATACAAAAATGTGTTGAAATGGCTCAAATTACGATGCTAGTACAATCTCAAGATCGAATATCGTAACTCTCGCTAAGGCTACGCTTGCGATAAATCACGCTATTCTTCTCGTGTTGAGCGTTGCCGCGCACACTCACCGGAATCTGTCGATGTAGAGGACTCCGTTCTCTCTGATGCAGTGGCTCTGTTTGCAGCCCGAGTTGGGGGAGCTCCACACCTCTCCAACTTTGAAACTCTTGTCAATCTGCTTGTCCAGGCACTCCGTTTCGGGATCTAAGAAGGGAAATAAATGTTTATTGTGTAAACATCTCTTGTTCAGTTAAGAGTAGGCATTAATGCAAGACTCAACACAAACATATTCAAGCACGTACCTGTTTGTGAAGCATATCAAAAGTATACGATATAAGCACGAATATTTATGCTACGGAAGCACAATACCAATTAAGCTCGACAAACGCCATGCCAATCTGTGTTTTTTTATAATTTCAATAAAAAGCAGACGGATGAATGTAAGCACTGTGCACACACCTTTGCCGACTGGGAACTTCAGATACCGCGGGTACTGTGACTTGGCACAGCACAGCTGCATACCGAGCAAAACTAGTACCAGCCCTCTCATCATGGTGGCGATGGCGGTGGCGGTGGCGGTGGCGGTGGCGGTGGCGGTGGTGGCGGTGGTGGCGGTGGTGGCGGTGGTGGCAGTGGTGCGGGTGGTGGCCGTGGTGGCGGTGATGGGGTGGCGGGCCGGTGGCGGTGGCGATGGCGGGTGGGAGGCGGTGGCCGATGGCGGTGGCGATGGCGTGGCGGGCGGTGGTGCGGGTGGTGGCGGTGTACGGGGCGGTGGCGGTGGTGCGGTGGTGGCCGGTGTGCGGTGGTAGCGTGCGTGGCGGTGGCGGTGGCGGTGCGGTGGCGGTGGCGGGCGTGGCGTTGTGGTGGCGTGGCGGTGGGCGGTGCGTTGGTGGTGGTGGTGGCGGTGCGTGGCGGTGGACGTGGCGCGGCGCGGCGGAGGCGGCGGTGGGGCGGGTGGCGGTGGCGGTGGCGGTGCGTGATGACGCGGTGGCGGGGTGGAGACGGGTGGTGGCAGACGGCGGGCGACTCTAGACTGGCGGTCACTGCACACCGAAGAACAGCCTCGATGTGCGTGCGACGCAGTGCGTCTGCCGTCTGCAAGTTCAAGCTGGGCCGACGCCGGTTATATGCTGGATCAGCTCCTTGCACTCTTGTCAGAATGCGTGCGGGCCGGACCGGGTAGATAGGTCAGACATAGGATTATTCGCGCTAACGAAAGCACGCACTAATCTGTAGGTGGCACGTTCTATTGAGCGAAAGTGAAACTTTCAATTATTACAGCTCACTGGTGTCCTGGGTCGTCAACCATCAAGAAAAGCTGTCTATTGTCTGCAGTCGTAGAAGATGTCGTAATGCTCACTTAGTGAGAGCGCTGCGTCGCACGTGGGTATTCTCTGTTCACGTGGGTATTCTCTGTTCGAGCCCTGGGAGATCAATGACCCTCGAACGCTGCAATCCACGATGTGAGATGCACTCTATGAAGGCGTGTGGTGGGACCAGTGGGCACGTGGGTCAGTGGGACACGCACACTCTTTAAATACAGTAGCGCAAATATATGTTCTTAAATGTAATTGATTGAGCGCGTAGTTTTTATTCCCGATGAAATTAATTCTTCAAATAATATGCTATACCACATGTAACATGATCCCTGGATTTGACTCCAAATTTTCGGCCTCCTATTGCTAAGCACAGCAGTGAATGACGGTGCTGAACTCGTATTTTCACGAGCCGAGACACAGCTCCGTTTCAAATTTCGGCTCTGCAATAACAGGGGGGGGGTGTCATGCCTATCTCCGTAACGTGTCCACCCTGTCCAGTGACGTCAATGGACAGGGCTCGATTTACACCAATGGGGTGGCCGAATCGGGAGATGCGATTTCTTTGATAGACTTGAAAGGTGCGTCGATGTGGCACTTCTGGGTCTACCAAAGAAAACACGCGTTCGACCGGCGTGGCAACATTATCTTATATTCTTATATGGGCATGGGTCTCGGCGGTCTCCTAGTGGCTAATCCTTGCATTCTAGGAGAAAATGACAAATTAGCGAGCTGTAGAGGACATTTTGATCTATCAGTAGGTGCCCAATTCGTCCCGCTGGCACCTAAGGTATTCAAATGGTAGGACGCTCAAGTAGGCCGATTTAAAACTATTTGAATAGGGAGCGTGTGACGTCACGTGCCCTTGACGTCACGTCATTTGCTGCCTACCCCGGACGGGTTTACCTAGTATCTAGGACCTGCTGCAATAAGAGGCCGAAAATTGAGTGTCCAATCCAGTTATCATGTTATCTGTGACTATACGGATTTTTGTTTATTCAGCCTATTTTTACGTGCACTATATCTCATTTGTCAGCTAAGCTTTGGATGGTTGTCAATAATGTTAACATTTCTGACATTCTCCATTGCTGTGTCTCTTTGCCTAATGATACCTTTCTCGCAATACTAAAGTTTCAAGGAGCATTAGCATAAGATACGCTGTAAGCAAAAACGTTTAACATGTATAATGTATATGTATTGCTGCATATGGTATACATTTTTCTCTCAATACCAATTCATGTTAAACAGCAGAAGCCTGTTTGTGCTAACCTGCGCCACGCTGAGGTCTCCAGCCGAACGCGCAACGCTAGGGGGGGAGATTCGTCTCCCTCGTTATCTTCCAAATCAATAACCGCAGCGAGACGCACAAGGCGGCACTATAAATTTATCAATATGAGACGCATCTACAGCATGCGCGGAATGGGGTTGGGGACAATTTTGTAAGGTACCAATGTTTTGGGTCCATACAAACAAGCATATTTTTTAATCATGTAAATTTAAACAAAAGTTAACACAAATTCGAAATGAGCTCAGAAATGATTAAAAATAAACCCAATTAAGCTCATGTCCTTGTAGTTAAAACGTCACGAAAACACACCAAAATTATGACCGAAAATGGTGCTGATACATCTTCTGCGCGGCAGTAAACACGTGAATCCACTATGCAGACTAATAGAGTAGGTATGTGGCACGTGAACATTCAAACAGGGCGCTTCTTTCGGGAATCGGCATTTATTCGCTTCCGAGCTGTTTTCGTGTCGTCACGAAAATACATCAAGAATGTAATAGATACAATTTGCAAGTAAGAACAAAATTTAATAACGGAAGGCGGTCTAAGATATGTGTAAGAAGTATATTGAAAAAACGAGAAAAATAAGGTGATTTTTTAGGCGTGAAAACCCATTACCTATCCCCACCCCATTGTCCCAATAAGATTATATGTCAGGTTACGGTCAGGTCACAGGTAAAATTTAGATATTTGATTTTTTGGGCCACGCTTTTCATGCAAAGCCTTAACTTAACCATCGCCCGAGTAGGGCGAGGGTTAAGTTTCCGATCACTGCGTGTCCAGATAGGGGTAGGGGGTTAGTACGACCCTCTGGCGTTTTGCCCCTAATTGAGCTACAAAATCGATTACAAATCGGGCGTATTTCTTATGACGAGAGAAAGCCATTGACTTCCGATTTTAAAGCTCTTGGTCAAAAGGTGACCTCTGAGGTCATGTCGATGACCCAAATGTCATCAAATCGTAAATTTTTAAAAATTTAATACTGATCGAGCTAAATTCGTGAAGAAACATTTTATTGTGCTTAGTGTGCCAAATTTGAAATCAGCATCACAAAATGTTCTAGAAACGGCCAGAAGCCAAAAAGTCATCTGATGTCATCGAAGGTCAGTGACCACGGTTGACCTTTGAAAAGGTCAGTCGATGTCACAATCTCAGCGGAAGCCTCAACTTTCACCTGGGAACACTTGTACAAATGCTCCTGAACAACAAACACTTGGAAACTGCACATTTAACAATGATCGATTCTTCGAGACGCCAGTTGCGCCTGGCATGACCTTGAGAAACAGGTCATAGGCCACGAGTCATGCAATTTGGAAATTAGAAATATCTAGAGAATGAATCAAATTGTTCAAAAGTAGGGTACGGAAAGGTTCATTGCAATCAGTTGATAACTTTGTGAGTTATTTACGAAAAACGAGGGGGGTTGGCATCCCCCTACCCGGGTAAGGGTTAAGACTACTATTGCAAAAAGTGCTCTCAAAGGTATAATGGATCTCTCCAATTATGCAAAAGTGAAATTGTCAGCGAATGTCAAGGTCAAGACCAGGCCATAAAATATCACTGTTGGCATGACGTCAACGAAAGTCATGGAACACATGTTTTATGGGTTTCTTTACACGTAAAATTCGATACTAGCAGCCTTTCTCGCAACCTAACACCATGTAAGACCAAGGTTAGGTCACATATGGTTTGTTGTTTATTTTTTCATTGGGGTTTTAGGGCGCGCCGACACCTTTAGTCAATTTGCGCCCAAAGTTGCATATGAGCACAAATTTATTTTGATAATCTAGATAAAAAAGCATGTGTCTAGACCAGTTTTGTCTTCGAAATACAGCGAGGACATTTATTTGTTTGCATCTGGTCAATACAAGACATAAACGATATTTAAAAAGTGACGTCATGAGTACTTATACTTAAGGAGCCATAACTCAGTTAAAAATAATCATATTGCTTTAAAATTTGGTTTGTGCATCGTCCATACATATTTTTTATCATAAATAAGTATCGTTAAATAATGCATTCAAAAATAATTTGGGATTTTGTCATTTCAAAATAAGAATTTTTTATTTTGTATGGGTTAAGAATGCCAATTTTGAAAATCGGAGGTAACTACTGTGTATTTTCACGAAAAATGGCATGACATGACGTCAGTAAAAACGTCATTATCTTTCAAAGTACTGTATAAATTTCATTGCAAGTTTGTGATAAGACGTAAAATTGATGCAGCATAAGGCACTAAAGTGTCACATCGACATATATCACAGTTTTAAAGTTCTTGAGAAAATCCGGAAAGGGGAGCACATTTTGTTCCCCTCCAGCGGGGTGCGGGTTAAAAAGAAATATGCTGCCTTATATGGTTGACAACTAAGGCATACTGCTGGAATGTTGGATTAATGAAATCTCATTTACCTTGCACCCTATTATCTATTGTTTTTGTCTCAACATATCAAAGCCCGCTGTCATTTCATCCTAAGCTAGGCTAAGCTTATGGTTTACCTACTGATCACCGTTTTCCAGTAATCTAAAGATCGAACTTGTTATGTGCCAGAAACAAACGTCCTCCGTCTACGTCGTGGGGTGTGAGGTAGGAGAATACGGTGAATTGATTATTTCTTGGTCTCGTTGATTGACATTGAGAATCCCACAACATGTCTTTGGTAGACACAAGGTAATGTTTGACGTGATTAAGTGGACTTGGTCAAAGCAGACAATAATTTTCTTCGATATGAACTCGTTCTCGGACCACCAGCTGCGCTTTTGTTGAACGTGTCAGTAGAAGGGACGTTCGTCGAACGGCAACTATCAAAAATGCTTATGCTAGATTGTTTTTTCTCCATAAACTGATCATAATAAATCACTTTTCGGGTGCATAATTTATTATCTCGTGTGACTTGCAATCTCTTTCCTATTTAAAAGCAATACTATTACCAGTAGAATGCCTTTATTGGGTCAGAAACCGAGTGTGCGGTTCTCAAGTATTTGTTTCCAATACCAGTAACACTTAATATCCTTACTTCAACTTAAAAGGCAAAGCAAATTGCCTACCGAATGTAATGGCTTCAATTCATGTTGCGCTTTTGCCATGGGTACGTCATGACTTGGTTGCGTCTTAATTTCCTGAGTTCGAATTATCTTAGTTATTAATGACTAATTTTGCATGGGAACCAAATGGCTTCATCAACGGTGCGTGCCTTATAATTTAATTTCGCAGATTTGTGTGCAGTAGAAACTGAAGAACATGACCACTGTAACAGACTTGTACCAAATAAACACCACGTTCTGGAGACTACAGTAACTCACACCAAACCTTGGAAACTGCAGTACAGCACCCAACAAAAGCACCATGGAATGGAGACTGCAGCAGCGTGCACAGAAGTAACACCAGATAGTGGATACTGTATTGGCGCACACAATACTAACACCATGGCTTGTAGACTGCAGTAGCTTACATAAACAGTAACACCACGGACTGGAGACTGCAGTAGCGCACGCAACACTAGCACAACGGATAGTAGACTGAAGTAACTCACACAACAGTATCACCAAGCATTGGAGACTGCAGTGGAGTGTATAACAGTAATTCCACGTATTGGAGACTGCAGTGGAGTGTATAACAGTAACACCACGTATTGAAGACTGCAGCGGCGTATACAACAGTAACACCAATGATTGGAGACTGCAGCGGCGTGTACAACAGTAGCACCACGTATTGAAGACTGCAGCGGCGTGTACAACAGTAACACCAAGCATTGGAGACTGCAGTGGCGTGTACAACAGTAACACCACGTATTGGAGACTGCAGTGGCGTGTATGTACAACACCAGCGCCACGGCTCGGCAACTGCAGAAGCGCAGATAATAATAGCACCAAACGTTGGGGACTGCAATAGTGTCGTACACCAACACCATGTCTGGTAATGCAACCCAAAACTGTGTTAGTAGGTACATAGTTTTGCAGTAGTACAGACTGAAATGCGATACAGTGGTATTTGAATGGTATTTCAGTCTACAAATCTTCAACCAATCAACGGATGGTGTCGATGATGCAACTTAGCGTCAGCTCGGCAATAAATTCAGCACTTATAAACGATAATACTCTGTATCAACACCACCTTTACGTGGCTGCCATGAGAACATAAGGTGATCTCAATTTTGCAGTACCAATAGATAGTATTGATCGATCAACGCTCAATGCTGAACCGGTTCCCATTGAAATATTCCGTAACCGTTGCTGATATCCAAGAGGGTAGCTGGATGATTCAGGTCTGCACATTTGGTCCACTTACAACGGTAATCGCCCGCGCGCGTTTTTCACATTTGTTCCAGTGATCGTGTCAGTGACATATTCGAGTAACATTAACATTGTTTCTCAAACGCGCTCGACCGTTGATTTTCGGAAATATGTCGTGACTAGAGAGGCAACGACCTCAGTGCTGGCGATTGGTAATCTCTGCAGAACTGAGGATGTAGTTAGCAGCCACGTGCAACGCAGCCAAAGCGAAATAGCTATACCTCGGATAAGCAGTAGGTAACGCAGATTCCAGCAGCCTCACGCAGTATGTTCGGCTGCAAAGGCACGGCTGCACCACAAGGTGGGGTTCTTGCAAAACTTTCGGGGAAAGAGCGATAGGAATCAGAGGAATGAGAGGTGAACGACCGAATTGCAAAGGCTGCCACATCTGCATCGGTTGGAACAGTAAACTTTGCATGCAAACTCACCTTCTTCTTTACTGTCCACTGTTCACCTCAAAATCCAACATTTTTAGACATGTTTTTGCGCACCTTAGCCTTGAATATCAAAGCTTACCAGACACAACAAACCAGGACACTTATCATTGGCAAAAACACAGCAACACATACTGCTCCGCTGATCTCCGCTCCCTTCCAAACATTATTAGAGAAAGTACTTTCAGATTTTTTGTAAACCAATAAATCCACGGATCTGCACCGGCTTATCCCTCACTCCTTTCGTAACTGCCCCCCCCTTTCGCCCACTGGTCCAGTGAGCCTGTACACCCGTTTTTCACACACTTTGAGACTAAGTGATGGTGCCCAGAATTAACGCTACTAGCTTTTTGCACATCACCTGGACATCAACCATGCATGCATAAGCAATCACACAAACCTAACCTTGTTTGTTGTTCTTTTTGTTGTTGTTTGTTGTTGTTGTTGTTGTTGTCTGTTGTGTGTTGTTGTTGTTATTGTTGTTAAGACAGTTGATGGATAGAATAAAATTAATTCGATCGATGCTATTGTAGGTAAACTAATACGAACAGACGACAACATCTTAAATAGCAGCCTACGCCTTAGCGTACGATTATATAAGGTGTATTACAAGATAATATGATCATATGCAAACAATGCTAATATATATTATCATTTGTCTCACATCGTAGCCAAGTTCATGCAAAAGGGTATCATAATATCATAAACGTTCATAGTAAAAGCATACAAATCTTTGGAAATGATCAATCATCACAGACAAATAGCATTTATTACTAGTAAGGCATGCATGGCATGAAGCAGACGGAGCGAGTTATTTCATTTGTGTTCGAGAACTGATAAGCATTGTTGATTGTTGCAATAGTAAAACAATACTTACCTGCACCTTTCTGTGTCACTTAGTTATTTTTATTTCTGATTCTCACCTGTGGAGGTGAATTCAAAGTCAAAGCACGTGCTTATCATTAGACCACCGGTATTTATTTTGTGTTTATTTATGGATGATAACAGTTTCTGTTGTGTCAAATATTTTCACGTAGCCTATACCATGTGTTATTTTACGACCAAATTATCAGTGTATACTTTTGCAAGTAATCATGAAACAGTGAAAGCTGGAGTTATCCCCTAGAAACCCACGCAATCAAGCAAGCAAGCAAGGGTGCAAGATGAAGACGGATTTTGGCCCATCTGTAAGACTACGTTCGCTCGACCGCTTCGCGGTCTCACACCGTCTGAATTATCCTTACAGAGGTAATAATTTACTACACGTATACTTGCACCACCTTTTGTACTGCTACTTTTTTAGCATGCATTGCATTCAAAGACGTATTGCAAATGTCAGAACCACAGATTATGTGCCACGGCTCTTCTTTCAACGAATCAAATGCTTATGCTCTTTGAATCTTCAACACTGCGAGAAAGGTATCATATATTGTCAGGGACTGCAATGAATTGCATGTCAAAAATGGTTAATACCGGCATAGCAACCAGCATATGCTGAGCTGACAGAAGCAGCGCCAGACTTATCAGTTTCAACATGAAAAAATCCGATTCTAGCTATATGAAAGAAAGCAATCCAATCGAAGGCTTCTCGAATTTTAGCCTGTGCGAATTCAAACCAATATTCACGTTGTGATTGCAACATACGACCCAAGAATAGACCGAGGAAGCAGAAGAGTAATTATTAAGCAATAAATACTTCGGTTTGTTTTATTTCACACACCATTGACTGGGGAAGACATTTTCCATACCATTAAAAACATTAAAATATCTTAAAAAAATGTTATCAGCATCGAATTAGACATGCTTCCTCCCACATATACGTTAACCCGTCTTGCCAAAATACCGAGGGAAGTACTATACACTATTGAACTATGTCAGTGACTCTGAACACTTAAATGAAACAATGAATGAAAACTCAAAGCCCGTGTGTCTCTGCTGAGCCTCTGAGATTTCCTATCGCCTGTAGCAATTCTTCATAATATATTTACGCCACCGGTTGTATGTGTAGGTTGTAAGATTCTGATTGTAACAACTTACACATTTCAATATGTTTTATAAATAATTACATAAGCCACGTAAGTAATAAATTGTAAGTGTGCCTAACACACGAATTGATATGTTTTTTATAATATTAATAATATGTTAATATAACTACATATAACATATATGTGCCTACTACAAACCTACAAACTACACATACAACCGGTGTGTATATTTTTATGAAAAGGCTACTGCTGGGGTTGTTTGAACACCCCTCGAACTCGGCTCCTACGGGGAGTAGGCAGAATACAAAATATCGTTTGATAGCTCGTCAATAATCATGTCGAAACAATTGGTTTTTAAATGCATGGTAAGGTCAATATTGAAGCCACTAAAGGTCATCGAAGGTTTAATTATCAAATTTTACAAAAATGCTTTAGAAACCTTAAATATGCACGGGAGCTATGATAAACTAGAAGAAACAGAAAAACTATAAATCTTTTGACATGCAATTGCCTTAAGGGTGTTCTCAATTTACCTCAATGTTAATAGTTTAAAGGCTCCAGAGGCCATCCAAAAGCTTCAACGCTGATTGTTTTTCCGTCAAAAAATGTTTTTTGCAAATAACTTATAACCTTATGACGATTAGACAATTATATTGACGTCATCGTGTTTGTCTCAAAAAGCGCTTTGAATCACAATAATGATGATCAGGTTAGGTCAAATTCGAAATTTGACCTCAAGTCTAGGTCAAGTGTTGACCCTAAAAGGCAATCCTGCATATTGGGAGTCTGTCTTCACGAGACAAACACATTGGTGCCAGTTTCACTCATCTATCTTTACTTTGTCGAGAGTTATTGACACAAAACCATAAGCATTTCTGCCAATTGGCGTTCGACGAACGTCACTTCTGCTAACACGTTCACCAAAAGCGCAGCTGGAGGTCCGAGAACGCATTCATGTTGAAGAAAATCCCTGGATGATTTGAACAAATCCACTCAATCACGTCAAGCATCACCATCGTGTTTACCAAAGACATGTTGTGGAGTTGTCACCGTCAGCCAACGAGGCCAAGAAATAATCCATTCGCCGGAATCCTCCTACCTCACAGCGCACGACGTAGACGGAGGTCGGTTTTGTCCCGGTACGGGTACCGATAATATCGGATTTGTTAATTTCTGGAAATCGGTGATTATTAAAAGAACCTTAAGCTTAGCCTAACTTAGGCTGAAATGGCAGTGGACTGTTGTTTACCTGTTGAGACAAGAACAACAGATTAAAGGGTGCAAGGCAAATGTGATTTGATGAATTGAACCATATGAACCCCAGCATGTTTCAAGTCTCTCGGTCATTTACTGTGGCTGTGGCATGACTGCAAACGTTTTTGGAGATGGGGTCACTTTACCTGATATGACTTCGGGCTAATAATTTTAGCACGGTTTCGAGAAGGATGGGGCATAAGGTGGACGCAAAAACAGTGGTGCGGAGCGCCGCCGTTTTTTCGCCATCTCCTCAAAACTTCAAGGGGGTATTGTTCACCGTTCAAACACCCCACAGCAGGGCGCGGGTTAGCTCAATGCGTGTGTGTTTGCAGGTCTAGTCACGCCACGTGTTACCCGCCGAGCTGTGCGTGTTCCCCGTCATCCATATCAATCATATGTCTGACCTACCCACCTGGCCCGGCCCGGTCCGCACGCATTCTGACATAAGACCGGAAGCGGCTGATCCAGCATATAATCGGCGTCGGCCCAGCTTGAACTTGCAGACGGCAGACGCACTGCGGTCGACACGCACATCGAGGCTGTCCGGTGTGCAGTGCACGCAGTCTAGAGTCGCCCCGCCGTCTGCCACCACCGTCATCACCACCACCGCTACCACCGCTACCACCGCCACCGCCACCGCCACCGCCACCGCCACCGCCACCGCCATCACCGCCACCGCCACCGCCACCGCCACCGCCATCACCGGCACCATGATGAGAGGGCTGGTACTAGTTTTGCTCGGTATGCAGCTGTGCTGTGCCCAGTCACAGTACCCGCGGTACCTGAAGTTCCCAGTCGGCAAAGGTGAGTGTATTTGGATTACATTTACCCGCCTGTCCTTTCAGAAAAAAGTATGAGAAATCAGCACAGTCTGTGGCGAACAAAATCGATGTCTTATTTCCGGAAATAGGCATGTTAACTTTTCGATCGACCCTCTCCTTGAAAAAGGCAATATAAAAATACAAATAAAACAGTAGCTACATTTGCATTTGGGCACAGCCTTTCCTCATATAATAGCCGTTTTCACGATGGATTATTTTGCGCGAAATGTTTTAAAACATTTTAAAATGTTTTAAAATGTTTTAGTAGTAGCCGTTCTTACGATTGACTAATTTGCGAGAAACGTTTTGACCCCTCGCCCAACGGTCCCGTAGGGAGAGGGTTAAAACATTTTTTCGCAAATTAGTTCATCGTGATAACGGCTACTACTAAAACATTTAAAAACATTTTAAAATGTTTTAAAACATTTCGCGCAAAATGCTCCATTGTGAAAACGGCTAATGATAATACATCTGAGGAAGGGCTGTGCCCGAATGCAAATGTAACTACTGTTTATTTGTAATTTTAAGATTGCTTATTTCAAGGAGAAGGTTGATAAAAGAAGTTAACATATATATGCTATCTACCGCTCCTTGCTAAGGCACTACGTGATATTCTGATTTCCTTACAGTATAACCACTAGTGATGTTGTAATTTAGCGATAGCGATAGCGATAGCGATAGCGATAGGTACATGTTAGAACATTCTTTTGACTGTAATACTGGTACATGAACTGAAGTGAACGAAATAATTTATCATGTGTTCTACTCCCTTTCAGACCCCGAAACAGAGTGCTTGGACAAGCAGATTGACAAGAGCTTCAAAGTTGGAGAGGTGTGGAGCTCCCGCAACTCGGGCTGCAAACAGAGCCACTGCATCAGAGAGAACGGCGTCCTCTACATCGACAGATTCCAGTAAGTGTGCGAGGCATCGCTAAAAAGAGAAGAATAGCGTGACTGCACTTGGACGGGCAGTTTGTGCGCGTCTTACGTTATTCGAACTTCTAATTACAGATACAGACTATATGCCCATTTTTTCTGAAAGACATCGGAATATATGAGAGAATCATGAAAGCAAGCATGTTTTCAGCAACTATTGGTCAAGATTCAATTATGTGAACTAACCATAGATAGTAAATTCTGCTAAAGCATCGTATATATTGTTCGTCCTCGTACTCATTTTGAGTTTACACTAGTAAGGCATGCATGGCATGAAGCAGACGGAGCGAGTTATTTCATTTGTGTGCAGCAACTGATAAGCATTGGTGTTTGATGCAATAGTAAAACAATACTTACCTGCACCTTTCTGTGGCACTTAGTTATTTTTATTTCTGATTCTCACCTGCGGAAGGTAAATTCGAAAGTCAAAAGCACGTGCATAATCCCTGCAACCGATATTCATTTTTTTATCTATTGGATGTGAGAGTTTCTTCAGTTGTGTTAATATTTTCACGTATGCCTGCTACCATGTGTTATTTTATGGCCAAATTATCAAGTGTATATTTGCATAACTCAGTGCAGTGAAACGGCAGTTATCCCTGAAACCCACGCATTCAAGCAAGCAAGCAAGATGCAGACGGATTTTGGCCCATCTGTAAAACTACGTCGTTCGACCGCTTCGCGGTCTCACTCACTCCGTCTGAAAAACATTATTTTCATCGTTTCAGATGCCCTGCTGTGGGCGACAAGATCGACTTCACGAAGCTGAAAGCCAGTAACCTGTTCTGCAGGCAAGCTTCCGGGGACAGGCGCAAGTCCTTCCCTGACTGTTGCCCGAGACTTGTGTGCAAGCACTATGTCAACGGAAAACTTGTTGCTCTACCAGCTCACAAGTATCCGTATCTGTGAGCCCTAGTCCGATTCTTTGCTGGAAATAATTGCAATTTAGCGATGATGATGGTTACTTATATACTACAACTGTGATTCGTGTACATTTATGAAGCCGAGTGCTCGTTGTCCATTGACAAATGCTCGCAGTAACCTGGGGTATGTTGTTAATTTTCTGTGATCTACGTTATCAATATACCGTTTATATAACTGTTTTGTTTCTACGCTCATTCCGCAGCGATGAATGATGGACTTCAGTCCACTCGTTCCGACGAGTGTATTTATTGAACCATGATACAGTAAGCAGTGATCTTCTAAGTTCTACACATCAAGGGGCAGACTGGTTATTGATTCGACTCTGATTGAATCGATTGGAATCATTCAATCAAAATCCCTTTCATAAAACATACAAAAATTAACACCAGATCTTTTAATTTATGAACTGTGGTCGAAACAAAACCTCGCATAGAAAAAGACTGGTTGAATCGAAAGGTTGTGCAATGTTGTTTTAATGCTGAGTCAAACGTGAATTGATCGAAATGTTTGACTCTTTGAGCCGGAAATGATAATTTCTGAAAAGTGTTACCCATGAATCAAACGGTGATTGAATAATCATTCAAGTTCCAAAATGAATCGTGATTGAATCGTTCCAAGAAACTGAATCAATAACAAGTCTGCAAGGGGGCAAAACTAAAAAAACTACCAATTAATAAACTTGCTCGTATACCTATGGCACAACTTGTAAAACATAGTTGCTATACGGATTAGGCGTCTTCGGACACAGGGCTGGTAGATCACTAATTTGTGAATCAGCAGCGTTATTAAGCAATTCCTAGCACCCGTAACTTTCACCAAGGTGATGTCCCACATTATGGTGATGGGATGGTGTCATCAGTCACAGCTGCACCGAGAGCATATTGTCGGAAATCCGCACCAGTGATTACAAGTACCAGTAAAAACGAATATATCTGCCAGAGATGCTTTGCCATTTATGATGCGTTGCCAGGTAGCGTGTTAGAGAGATACAAATATCATCGGTATATCATTACCATCAGGCATATCCATTGATTCCAGAAAGGAATTTCAGGTTAAAAGATATGCGTGTATTATGTGCACGCATATGTGCATATGTGATGTAAAATTCGTTGCTGAGATTGTATGCAAATGTACACTGTACATTTGTACAATCTCAGCAACGAATTTTTCATCACAACAGATCTCACGACAAATAAAATCGAAGCGAAGTACAAAAGTGAAAATCAATATACTTAAATCAATGTTAGATTCCATTGGAACTCTCAATCACATACAAATCCTAGCAACCAGTATGATACGCCGTGAGATTCATAAAATCAATGGTGCAATCCCGATTGATGAGGTTATGGATCTAGAAATAAATAGTATTTAATTTTGATTTTGATAACCTATCAACAAATTTTAAGGAGCGGATCCAGGGGTGTAGGACTGTAGGTTCCTATTCAATTGGGGGTGAGGCTTCAGCCCACCAACTTGGGCTTCAGCCCCCCCATCTTTGACGATGAAGGGGGTCAAATCCGGGGTGAAATATGTATTTTGAGGATTTTGATGGTATTTAAAACGATTTTCCCAGCTCAGACCCCAAACTTTTCTGGAGAATGTACGCCCCTGAGAGGATCCGTATTTCGATAGACCCTTTACACGATTCATGATATTAAATTACAATTTAAATGACTTGAGGCGAATAGGTATATTATTTCAATGAATCCTGTGTTCAAACATTCGGGATCGAATCCAGGAAAACTTTTTGGGGGGCTCGAGCAAATCGTTGACAACATGATAATACAAAAATCACTTTTTCTGAAGTATATCCCTGTGCATTGTCATGTGACAACAATATTAAACATAAAAGTAAACAATATTACAAATATTAAAAGTTCAACAACATGTAGTTAATTTCGGTTTCGAAGTACTATATTTTCTACTTGGTGACCCCGGGATGGATGGGCATGAGGGGCCGGTGGCAGCGGTATGCCGGTATCTTCACATGTAATTGTTGATTCAGTTTAACTATGGAGCTGCATCTTTACTCGAGGGACGAGGTCAGATCGTGTAACCCAAGAAATGTGGGAGGATGGAGAAATAAATCAAAGACGTCACTATGACGTCAAACTTGCTTTCCATCTGAATCAGTCGGCTTAGTGTTGGTGACGTCAGATTTATGGTGTCTACCCGGATTGGTTGATAAAATATCGGTGACAACAGACTTGTGGCCCATCCGGATCTGTTCTGACGTCAGACGTGTATGTATGTGACGTAGTGCTTGCGGTCTGCCCGGTCCAGAGTACTGACGTCAGACGTGAATGTGTGTGACGTAGCACTTGTGGTCTGCCCGGTCCAGAATACATGCGCTAGTGGGTGGTTGAGAAGGATAATCCATATCCTTTTGGGGAGGCAATGTACATTTGTCTCTATTTCTGGCCGGATTATGAGTTGATGACGTTATTTTGTGTGGTTATGGTTAAACCAAGATAGCTCCTATGTCGATACTAGGCACGAGGTATACGGAGGACATTGAGACGACGTATATTTGGAATTACAATATTTGCAGGATTGGATGGATTGCGATATATTGATTGTCCGGGGCCTGAGGACAGGCTGAGGGCCCCTGGAAGACCAAAGAGGACACCTGGACAGACCAGAGGGCAGGGCCCTGGGAAAGTTAAGGGCCTGGATCAGGTCAGAGGGGCACTGACCCAGACCAAAGGGCCCTGAGCGGGGAGAGGGGCCCTGGAATTCAAACGTCTAATGGGCCACTACCTACACAGGGGGGCCTGGGCATGTGCGCAGAGCCTTTCTTGAGCCATGTTTCGCAAGGTGATAAAGCGCCAGCACAAGTCCCTTTCCCAAAGAATCGGAAGAGCTCTAAGCAAGTACTGGAGGACCCCTGGACAAGACCAGAGAGCCCTTGTAAAGTTAGATAGGGCCCTATGCAATAGGAGGGGCTTCCTGACAGACCGAAGACCCCTTGAGGGGGTAAAAGGGTCACTTACGAATGCCGAATTGGGCCTAGCAAGTACGGAGGGCCAGGGCAAGGGTCGGAGTGCCCCTGATCATGTCGGCAGGGGAAAGCAGCCCAGCGCCAGTTTCGACAAAGAGTTGCTTGAGATCGGAGGGAGCTCCTAAGCGCAAGTCAGAGGGGGCTACTGGGGGTAGACCGGGACAGGGGTCTGGGGCCCGGTCGCAAGGATTCCTTGAACTGCCCGGATGAGTTCAGACTGCACGGAGGCCCTGGGCGCAGAATTGGACGTCCTTGTCATCGTCAGGAATTGACAGGGCGTACATAACGTAGCCTAAAATGGTCCCAGATTACAGTGAACGATGGCATACTCTGGCGTTCCAAGTATAATTTGCGTGACACAGACCACGTTGCGGGAACCACTAGGCTCCTTTGACACACAAGTAAGGAGCGACGTATATGAGAGCGTCATCAAAGCCGGTCTCCTTTGTGTGCATGTCACAGGGGGGGGCAAATGTTTATTGCGGCGATAAACCTATGATGTATCGAGTATATAATCACCAATGAGGAACCTACCATGTAAACATTGACGAAATACCAATTGAGTAATTGTATTCTAGGGTATGTACACTGCTCTTGTTCGCCCACTTAGCGCTATTAAGGACAGGTATATGTCACAAGGCGGGTACTCAACGTCCACACACGATAGGTCCTTGTCCCTATCTTCAATGATTTGTGCTTGTGGAGGAGTAACCGTCTGCTCTTTGCTATTGGTCAATATCCCCCACTTCATATTATGTCTTTTCGTGGATCCCCGATAAGTCTCTGAACAGGTCGGAAGGGCGTTTAAAATGTGGGAGGGGCCCTATACGATCTGAAGAGCCCTGGGCCTTTCCAACCGTAAGAATGCAGTTGTCCAGGGAGTGAATATAAAAATTGCGCTGCTCCGCGGTGCAGTTAAACTACAAATTGTATTATATGCGGGTTATAACAGACAAAAAATGTATCATTTATGTAAAATGGTTAATGGAAATACTTTCCTATATGATTGGACAACTAGTTCAAATAATCACTTTTTACCGCACTTTTAAACGCACCATAATATTTTTAGAGGTCCGCACCATACGCAATACGACACGTTGATGAGAATGCATATTCAGGGGATACGTCTAAAAAATCGCACCGCTCCGTGGCGCAATCGATTTTAGAGTTGCAGGTCTTGAGCCTAAGAATATTCGAAGTTGGTAAAGCTGATTCCTATTTTGTGTCGCTGATTCCAAAGTTAATATGGCAGTTGGATAACTCCAGCTCCGAAAAGTTGGTATGGCCCATGGCATACCTGTCATACTACAATCCCTTGAAACATGCATTTGTACCCGTTTTGTTTGGCCCCATCAACGCTCGGGACATTTGCACTGTTACCATTTTTACAGTTCAGTGCATATGCATAGTAATTATTATAATATGTATTATTTAGCGCTGTGTGCCGCTGGCCATCGTGATTTACTATCTGAGGCTAGCTTATGTATATACCGACTACCTTTTTTCAATATATTTCATCATACCGAGATGTGAAACCAGGAAAAGGGGTTACCCGAGGGTTGACTCCTCTTACAGTCTGGTTCCAATATCAAAATTTCGTTTCCCAGCCTTAAATTAAAATCCCATCGGTGACATTATCATCAAGAAGCCATCGGGTCATCGTCTTCGTTTTCGTCGATCGCTGATTGAATCGAATATTTTAGTTTTCCTATCCTCCACAAGGCTCATCGCCCATATTGCTGGGGTTTATCACGGCGAATCCGTAAAAATTCGCGCGCTAAATATCAGGTATAGTTACTGGTAATATGAATCCACATTATAATGCTGCAAAGGCTAAGGAAATAGTCACCTTCAAATGGGTTTTGAACTGAAATAGCAGTTTTGTAGCCCGTGTTGAAAAAACCCTAACTGCAAGTTTTCTGGGCTGAAAGAGCTCTCCAGCCGAATATACTTAACTTTTTGTCAAAGGAATGTGGGCCATAAAAAAGGAATGTCAAGAATGTGGGCCTCACGCACCTGGCTATACACTTATACAGTTATCTTACACGACTACTTTCGAATATCTGATTGGCTGAGCTACGTTTGACGTTGCGGAGAGTACGCATATAGTTTTGATCAAATTAATAATGTACGTCCTTCTGTCCTGAATCGGCGCGATGTATGACTATTTTTGACATTATGAAAAGAAGCTGCATTTCAAAATATAGTCAAATCGTGTTAGAAAAAAACAATCCAATGTGAACTATTTACTTTAACTACACGCATACAAAATTGTGGCTACACTTCTTCCGTCATTTCAGTCGACTTACCAGTCAAAAATGATTAGCTACACCCCTGCATAGGACCCTCTCAGGCCTGTGAAGGGCCTTCTCAGACCAGTATGGGACTCTTTCAGGCCTGACGAGGGTCCTCTTAGGCTTGTCAAGGGTTTTCACATACATGAAAATACACTCTCAGACCGACTGGAGGCCCCTTCAGACCTGCAAAAACGCTCGGAGCGCTGTTCAGCTCATGGGCCCTTTTTGACGCTTATGGCCCTTTTCAGCTCGATGTGCCCCCTCCGAAAAATGTCATGGATCTGCCCCTGCATTATATATATATATATATATATATATATATATATATATATATATATATATATATATATATACCTACACCAGAACTAGTGGGCTGTAAAAAAGTTGAATATATTTGGCATTTGTAAACATAGTTGTGTTCAACATAGCAATCAGGGTAAAATGCACAATCTCATGATGACGAATACAATCATAGGCTGAACGAAAGTTAGAAAATCACGAAAAAATGAACATCCATACTTCTAAGTACACTCCACACGCTTTGGTAAAAATACATCATATAAACCACTATTAACTCTTACTCCGGTTTAACTTGCGCACTCATCAATCTTTCAAAAACCGAAGAACCCACAAGATAAAAGAACTGACATCTTTGATCTCAGGCACTTAAAGATATCACAAAACAAAGTAGAACTTCAACAAGTCTTTATCCGCCTGCTTTGCTGTCCATAAACAGCCAGATCGAGCGGCAGCTCTGAACCCACAGAAAGGGAACTTTCGAGATGACAGTGGACAGCCAGTTGTTCCAGACGAGTACTTGTGAGGTATCTCATAATTCTCACAGGAAGGGGTACTTGTGAGGTGACAGGGGGGCTAGCTTTCCGTTGACGTAGTGTTTGCAAACCAGGCGTGCACAGCAATCAGGAAACGGCTTTCGCCGGTCTCCGGTCGCTTCCCGACAGAACAGATGGTTGGCCTTCAGTTTCTTGTAGTCCACTTTGTCCCGCACAGAAGGACACCTGGCAAGAGGCAGGACAAGATCGATTATCTTACTAAAATACTGGGATGTTTAGCTGTCATAATCAGGTGTTGGTCCAGAGATCTACGGATCATTTACATAACTATGCATATAGAGAATGGAATTGCAAAGTGCTCGATGAATTTCCAAGCCAGTATAACACATACGAAACCCAGTTCGAGGCCTCTGGTTTTAAAATGAAGTCATAGTTATGTGCAGCTGTAACCATTTGCCCCAGAATTCTCGTACTCACTGGAATCTGTCGATGTAGAGGACGCCGTTCTCTCTGATGCAGTGGCTCTGTTTGCAGCCCGAGTTGCGGGAGCTCCACACCTCTCCAACTTTGAAGCTCTTGTTAATCTGGTAATCCATGCACTCCGTATCGGGGTCTAAAATGGAAATAAAAATCACAATTTAACATTGAATATTGTAAGACATTGTATGATGATTGTATGGGTTTAATGACGCCGCAACGCTACATAAGGTTTGAACCGATAGCCCTGCAATAAGTACGAAACTTAGCCTTTATGGTAGAATGGAGACTCTTGTAAACAAAATATATAAATGAACATGGTAATAACATCGAGTTTTCACTCACCTCTACCGACGGGAAACTTGAAGAATCTCGGGTACTGTGACTTCTGCTGCTGCGCACAACCGCACAGCTGCACTCCGAGCAAACCCAACACCAGCAGCCTCATCATGGCGCGACTGTGACGACCTCCCAACTACGCCCGGCTTACAACGCACCCGATGTGCGTGTCTTCTCGACTGAGGTGCTTCTCTGCGGAGGCGGCTGCCGGCGTCGGTTATATAGTTGGTGTGCAAGCTGACGGCGGTGGCCAGGAGCGACGGGAGGGCCGCGAACCGGCGGCCGTAGGCAGATGAGAGTGGGCGGTGGCTGATCAGACTCCGCCCCTGTATTGGCACGGATACGGCATGGGGATGACGTCACTGGAGTCAGGAAACTGCAGCGGAATGCTTTAGTGGGAGGGATAATCCAGTGCCTGGTTTGATTGGAATTCAGTCAGCTTGATGACATAGCTGAGCTGGGCGATTATTCTAAAGGTCGTTTGACTCATGGATGCCATTACAAGTGTGTCATTTCTTTATTCGTTAATAGCGCTGCAATACGACATATTCAGTCTCAGTGTGCAACCCTATAGTGTTATACTGGTTGATGTCTTGTTTTGATGTGTCCGCTATCGCTATTTTCTGTATTTTCCTTTCAACATTTTGAACACGCACTATGCTCTTTATATTGAATAGATAATACTACCTGTAAAACGTCTAAATCGGCGATAACAGAGCAGTATCTGTTGCTGATTCAAGTGGCTGTAGATAAAAAATGACCTTTATCAACTGTGCATGATCTTCCTTATCGAATCCGCCAAAAGGGAGTACGCCCTGAGCACTGTATGCTTCATCGTATAAATTAATGCTTAGATCAATATTCGTTGACCTATGGAAGGCTTCGCGGGCGCAAATTATGCCGACGGAAACTATGGACTGTAACTTTGTACAAAAGTTAAATTATAACTTTCATCTGAAAAAGCATGTTAAAAGTACAATTTATTTAATGTAGCTATCCAATGGTGAAACCCCAATCTCAGTCAGGACAGTGGTTGCAATGTTTTAAGCTTTCGAAAAGTGTTTGTACGGCCGGGCTGTGTCGGTTCGGGCCGAACCAGATCGAATGTAAATTTCTTCTACATCCTTTAAAGTTCAACTAAAAAAACTAAGCTTCAATTTTAAAAAAGGCTGAAGCACTGGCGGATCCAGCCGTTTTTTTTTTTTTGGGGGGGGGGCAGTTTTTTTTGGCAAAAAGGTACCCCCATGTTTTACTCTCCGGATTTGGTCCGATCGCATTTTTTTAATTAGAGCTTAAAATAAATATACATTTCTTTAACGCAAAACGCAATAATTTGTAGCATATATGCTACGGAATATACACATTTAAGTAGTAATAACGTTTATCTCAAACCGACTCGCGAGGGCGTCGCCGAGATTTTTAACCCGCGCACTGCAGGGGGGTGTTGATTCGCCCCCCCCCTCAGTTTGTCGAGGGAGTAGCGGGGAAAAAAAAAAAGCGGCGGGGCGGCGCCGCCGCCAAATTTTCGTACAACCTGTTTTGGACATTCAATTACCCACACTTTGAAAATGTTGACTTGAGGTCATCACAGGTCAGGTCACAAGTCCATGTCAAAGTGGACCTCAACCTTTTCAAAAATGTTTGCGTTCATGCCAAAGGCCAGTTCTTTTTCGAAAAGTTTTGAAAACTCGCAGTGATTCATAAGAATATCAAAGTACTACCAAGTCGTGCTTATCTCGGATTTTCGTATCAGTGACCAAAGGTCAGGTCAATTTCCTTGACCTCCCCATTTATAGAGGGAATGGGAAATAAACAATGCTTCCCTTTCAGTAAAATATGCATTGGATCAGGCTATTCTTTCAGAATCATGCATATTTTAGCTTAATTCGTAAAAGATCAGGGTGCAATTGGTTGTCTCAGTGATCTCTACAAGGTCATCTGAGGCATCTGAGGGTCATCAGCAATATTTGCAATAACTCTTGATAGAAAATGAAGTAAAAGACGATCATGTTGACACCAATTGTTCGGTCTAGGTCTTGGCCGCGTTGCCCATATGCAACATGAACTCCTGGGGTCACCAAATGACCCTTGGACCTGAGGTCAAATTTTGAAGTTTGACCTTACCAGTCACCCGTAGTAATTATGTTTTCGAAGCGCCATCAATGGGACAAACACAGATGGTCAGCGTCAAAAATGTTTACCCTATTCTTTCTTAGGTGGACTGCTATTCTCAAAAAAACTGTTTTTTTGCTAAAAAGACAGTTTATGTTTGACCTTTCATGGCCTCTCTGGAGCCTAAACTATTGGATCTGATATCCATTTTCAGGACACATATGCGATTGCAATTGGCAATGGCTATCGATTGTCTTCTCTAATCGTTTGCTTCCTAGCTATCAGTTTCCGAGATAATCGGGGGTTCTCGGAAAAGGAGTCCTAAAAAGGAGTCCTTTAAAACGAAAATCTGACCTTTTGTGACCACTGGTGACCTCAATTGACCTGATTAGAAAAAAGACTGAAATACTTCGATTTATTTTGCCCTAAGCTATCTAATGCCATTTTTCCGCTGCGCTACGTTGCGTATTTTGGAGATCTCACGGGGGGCGGAATCAACCCCCCTTGCAGTTCGGTTCGGCGCGAACCCCCTGCAGTGCGCGGGTTAAGTGGGGTCGGCTGAAATGACGAAACAACATTTTTGCAGCATTTTAATGTGGATTTATATGCCATAGAAGTGACTTAAATTATTTCGCACCTAATAAGGTTGCAACGTCTGCTAGTTACTTACATAACCTCAGTGGCCGTTTTCCATACCTTTGGTGATAGGGATTACCAAGGGCACGTCAGCCACCTTACCGCTATGGTGAGCGAGTCGAGTAGCCGTCATAAGCGGTATTTGTGTATGTATTTGGCTATGGCGTGATCCGCTCTGTTCAATCTGGAGCTACATCTCACTTAACCTCCGTTAATTGTATTATGCAAGATCAGCCGCAGTGAACAGAAAGTAACGTGTATTTTGGGAGCGCCCTAGGGAACGGAAAAAATATTTGGGGGTCTTTTCTTTCGAGTAGGAGTAGATCTACCCGTGGGTTGGGGCAACTCCAGTGGCGTATTTCCAAAAATGTGGTCGAGTGTGTGGGGGGGAGGGGGTAGGAGGCCGTCAGCCTGTCAGTTCGTCTGTTGAGTGTGTGTGGGGGAGGGGATAGAAGGCCGTCAGCCTGTCAGTCCGTCTGCAACTGTATACGTCCGACCGTTTTTGGGGCCAAGTCATAGTTTCAGGACCTTTGTGTTGTGGGTGGGGGGCATCACCGCCTGGCCCCTTCTGGATCCACCTCTTATTGCAAGACCATGAAGCTTCCTCTTCAGGTAAAAACATAATGGAATGGAGACCACCTCAGACTCTCCGCTTCATGCGCCTGAAATCTTTCAAGAGTGTGCGGAGAACCGCCCATGGCTTCTGAGAAGCATGCATGTTTTCAGCTGTACCTTCTCCGCTGAGAGTTTACGTGTTCTGCAGAGACAATTTTTAGCATTGAGAACCCGGCATGGTTTCGAAACTTGTGGTTCTCTGCAGATAATGGCTAGTGGGTTCGGATACCTCTCGAAGAACCATGCATGGTCTCCGATGGTTGTCAGCGCAGCTTTCGGTCGCTTATCGGGAAGCTCTTGAAGGTGGGTTTGATTAATTAGCCCTGTCTACCGTATCGAAAATTATGCCAGCTGTACAAAGAGACACGTTCCGGTCAAATTCGTGCTCATATGTTTGATTAATTTCGATAATTAAATGTCGCGTCGTGTGCGCCTGTTACCGATCCTACATATTTCAGTGAGCTTACTGGCTGAATGGCGGGCGCTTAGGCAATTGACTTGGTGACATTTCTTTCTGGAAGGACAGAACTGACAGCAGATGCACTTATAAATTATTGCCCGTTGCGTAATGTGTGTGCTGCTGCAGCACTGTCATCCGACAGAAGTCGAAATTGATTGAAGAAAAGCGAGAAAAAATCGAAGCATGTCTGACAACATACTTTGACCATATGCTCGCAGACGGCTGAGTGATAGTACTGCATTCAGCTGTGAACAAGGAAGTAACGCACAGCTTAAAACGTGAATACGTCATTATACCCATACAGTGGTATCGCCAGGATTTTGTCCAGGGTAGTCAACTCAAGTTGACGCGTATCGTAACCGATACAATCCAAGTTATTCAAGTTGTATTATAATGCAAATGTTGGATTTTGTTCTCATCGAAGTGATCGAGAACATCTTTCCTGGATGGCAAGGGCCATCTTCTGAATCTAAGGGCTGTCAAAAGACGGGATAAGTCATCATCCACATAGAGGTTAATGGGTATCTAGTATTTATCCGAATGTATTATACATTTTGTTCACTGCATTGCAGAGAACAATGCAGTGAATGGCATTGTAAAATACCTTGGGCAAACATGTATTACCTGTTTAGAGAAAACAGTGTAAAATGTCTTGACCTACTCCAAAAAGCATAAGCACTATGACAACGTTCGACAAAGCGCTCCACCTTTTCTAAGCTGGGAGGTAAGCTGCCCTCTATATCTGCACTTTTGCGACGCCATGATGACATCGCTCGTGTGCATACGTCGGTGAAGCTGCTATTTACCGACCGACCTTGCAGAGTGGCATGGCCTTGGCATGACCTTGGCATGACCTTGACATGACCTTGGCATGACCTTGGCATGACCTTGGCATGGATTTATGCATAACTTGTATAGGTAAGAGCCCATTGGCCCATTGCTTATTTGTAGAGGACCTTCTCTGGGTAAAAAATGATCCTGTGGGCCATTTAATGTCAAACTTTGCTTGCCAAACGCTATTTTAATAGAACTATGCACAATACAAATACAGAGAACAAGTTGCATTAAGTCATGCGCGAAGATATTGCCAAAACCTTGTGGGAACGTGAACACCTCGCCGCCAGTATACGAGTAGGCATAAAGTTTATTTGTTCAGATTAAAAATAAATACAACGCAAAGGCTGCTGTGTCGCAGGTGATCGTTGAGCAAGCATCCTGGCTCACATTACAGCCCATGACTCTGCTATATTTAGCCCCTAACAAAACATCTGTTTTGCATAATACGCGTCCTTCGCCCAACACCAAATCCGAGACTCGAGGGCCGACGCTGGGCAGCAGCTCTGGCCAGTAGTCACACCATGCTGTGACAGTCGCAGTTGCATGTGCAACTGCGACTGTTTGCCCACTGTTGCATAAGGCCCGCTGTCAGTGTGACCTGAGAGCATCGATTACCATTCCCCGCGGCCGGCGCCTGTTCGGCCGTAAATTACCGCTCGCCAGGGAGGTCTAAGGTTTACGGCAGGAGGGAGGCACGCGGCAGCGCGACACACTGACGTCCGCGAGGTGCCACCATCGCTCTGTTGGCCAGATTGCTGGCGCCATCCTCGCCCCAGGACCGGCACCTCCCCGGTCTCGGTACTCTCAGCTGGCACCATGACCGATTGCAGAATACCAACACGAACGACACGGCTGAAACTTGCATGGTAATGGCGTGAGGAGATTCCGAGGCAATGTGACGTACCAAGTGTCATCCCCTGTTCAGGTTTTGGGTTTGCATGCTGTGGTGTAATCCCAAATTGTATGTGCATATATCATATTTGTGAGGATCTACACTCACAGCCAGAAAAAAAAGAAACATATTTAATGGTCTGAAGTCCGATACTCATGGAGAAATGAAAGAAAGAGAAAACATTGTATTTGAGCGTAGCGATGGAGGCAAGAGCATGACTGATGACTGCTTCATCTTCTCGCGTTTTCGTTTTTGTTTTCAATGGGTTTTTACCCTGCTAGAGACATTTTAGGCTGGTCAATAAGTTTTCTTATAGTATTTTCTCCCATTCAACAATGCAGTGGTAGCTTGGCTTGATAATGCTTTTGCAAATAATAATCGCGGTTTTAGACTCTGTATGGCGTGTAAGTTATCATACTTAATCAATTGTTGAGCAGGTTGACAACTTTGTTTTTCTCGTCCTTTTTTAGTATTTTTGGTCAGCAGACAAACATATTTTGAAATGTTAGGATATGAAGATGTTACAAAACATAGCTTGAACATAGCACAATGCTTTGTCTTTCAGAAGCGTATTGAATCAAATGTTCCTTCAGCAGATCGCAAGCAAATGCACCACCAAAGAGTCATGTTTGCAAGGACGACGTGCGTTTGCGTCAGACAGGATGCAGGAAATTATACCAACCTAAAATTGGGTCAAGTTTAAACGTTAAACACCAATAGCGGAAGGCAGTATACCAACTGATCGATAGCAGCAGAAAAGGATTATAACTTAACGTAATCAGCAACGTAGTACAGAAAAACGTAACGTTAACGTAAAACGTAGAAAAACGTTAACGTAATCAGCACGTTAGTACAGAAACCCTGTGCAGAGATTAACACATGCTTACCGGGCCAACGTATCCTCTCCTCACTGAGTCTGAAGGAACTTATCTCTTGTCGGGGTACATCGGCTTACGCCTTGTTATATAGTCACTAGTCAGGTGGTCTGCGGGCTTAGATGGGTTATCACAGGATTACATGGTCTGGGTCGGTGTCGTGTTACATAGGACAGAATCACCGGAAGGGAGTTTTCCCTCGGGTTATCACCGGAAGGGATTTTTCCCTCGGGTTATCACCGGAATGGAGTTTTCCCTCGGGTTATCACCGGAAGGGAGTTTTCCCTCGGGTTATCACCGGAAGGGAGTTTTTCCTCGGGTGATCACCGGAAGGGAGTTTTCCCTCGGGTTATCACCGGAAGGGAGGTTTCCCTCGGGTTATCACCGGAAGGGAGTTTTCCCTCGGGTGTAGTTTTTTCCTCGGGTTTTCACCGGAAGGGAGCTCCTGGCTGGATATCATCGAAAGACACGCTCAAAGCTAATGCTGCGAGTCATCGTATGGCATGTGCCAAGCCTAGCGTTGCGTCGAAAGCCGACACCATGACACGTCGCTGCTGTCATAAGCTTCCCGTATTTCCAGCTTTTTTACCGCAGCCATCGTGTCAACCGGAAGTTCACGCAGGCTTATCTCACCGTTTGGAGAACGGTCGCCCCATTCCAATATTTAGCGAATTGATTTTGCCTTTGTCAACACAAAACCACAAAATCGTGTGGGCTCTCGGATTTAGTACCGGCCTGCCGTTGGAGATGTTTTTGAGATGTGAAGATAAGATATATACTTAGATATCATTATCAGTTCAAAAACGCAGTCACTAAAACACAGAGCGCAGATGATTGTCACGAGATGTTGAGACTGCTGATGTCCGCGCCCATTTCACGAAATCTACGAATTTTCTTCACCTGCAGGACCCCGACCAGGTGTTATTATGAGATAAGCGTATATTTTGAGTAGCCGTAGTCACGTTGCCATGAATCATCCCCTTCAACCTCGATTTGAGATGAGACGTTTCGTGATCATACGGTACCCTAACGTGTTAAAATAGAAAATATTGAATTCCTGGGTGGTGACTGGTCGTTTTTACGATGGAAGGTCGTTTTCCAGTTCAATGCTTGCAGCATCTTATCGTCGTGACAGGAACTATACAATCACCTGACCATGAGAGGTGGAACCTTTTGTTTTTCGTTGGGATTGTAATTGAGTCGGCGATCAGATGGGGTGAAGTAAAAGCGACTCATGAAAAAAACGAAGTATGTAAAATTGAAAATAGTTAGAACACCTTAGACTGAGTCGGGTAAGATGAAAGGGAAAGTGCCATATCACGGTCATTTTGTTTTTTTGTGTGCCTATCGGTAGATTGAGCGTGTCCGATTTTATCTGCAAAATATGGTTCCCGAAACTCCACCCATTATATCAAAAAATAAATTTGCACCTTCAATGATTAGCAATCATTCACAAGATTTGAGTCACTTCCTCACTATTTTGAATCACTCCTTTGCGGACTAAAATTTTATTTGGAATATTGCAAACTTAACATCATCATTCCGTCAGCGAACTTTATAATTACAATGCGTATGCAGTTCATTATATTGTCAACAACCTTAGCTTCTCTTCATAATAAGACAGCAATAATGACTATGGGTCGACTTTGAGCAGTACAAGTTCAGTGACGTTACCGTATAACACAGATAAACTTTAAAGGTCAAGTCTCTGCGAACCCGTACGCTCCGGTCTTGGGCGCGCTACTTGGACCCGTAACATTTGCGTCAAAACAGGACGAGAGGAGCCTCCCTGAATTTAGTGCTGAGAACAGCTGGGAACAACGTTTTGGAGTCAGAAGTAAATACAAAATGTTTTGCCGATACATTGCTTTAGGGCAAGTTTGAGCATAAGCATACATGATTGTTAGTTTTGAACATTCATTTGAGTTGCTTTTTAGAAATCCTCGGGAGGTGACACTATCCCTTGTATGTACCCTCCCGTAATTGGAAAAATATTCATATTTTTACATGTGACGTCCCAACAATCTTGCGTCACCAAAACGAGTTGTGACGTCACAAGAAGGCATCGAACGGCCAAAAGTCGCTCCTTGAATCAGATATGTAAAAAAACACATACAACTGTGTTTGCTGGTTTCCGACTCGCGAGTAATATAGGACGCGATTAAAAATGTGTAAATGTTTGCAATATGGTCTTGTAAGAGTGGTGATGAAGTGGTGTGGCGTGAAAACCAGACATGTGCCTGGACCCGGGAACTAGCTGATATCTGGATCTTAACGTCCTGTGACCCGGGATCCATATGGGACACCAGATCCAGGTACACAATAATCCGAGGGATCCACAAAGATCCCAAATCCTGATATATTTTATGGTGAGGAATCCACTGGGGTCCCAGATGCAACTTCGGGATCCAGGCACGCTGCAGTATTAGGTAACTACTTTTGGCTAATTTTATAATATTTAAAAATTAGTTATAATTATCTATGTTTGCTATTAGGTACAACTTACAAGACGGTTTGCAGATACTAATTATCCACATAGCACATACTACATACGCAAAATAGAAGCCATTAGTTTTTATTTCAGTCCATGCATTTTGTGTTTCAAGATTTAAAGCTCGTTTTAAATTAGAGATCCACTGAGATCGCAGATCCTGAAGTATTTAACACCAAGGGATCCAGAAGGATCCCAGATCTTCATTAGCTTTACGCAGAGGTCTGATCCAAGATCTTCATGCATTTTATACCGAGGGATCCACTGGGATCCCAGATCCAACTTTGGGATCCAGGTATAAGTCTGGACTGAAAACATACCCATACATGTCCTTATGCATAACAAAATGTGATCTACTTACCCATAAATGTGTTTTCAGCGGCGTGTGAATGGTGGATGTAAATAAATGCGTGCATGTGCATTATGCAGTTAATATTTCAGCGACTGGTACGAGCCACCCATCAACAATTGGGCCCTTGGAAGATAAGAATGTGGATTATTTTCAATTGTAAATCCAATTAAAAATAACAGTTATAGCCAATAATGTTTTTGGCCCTGGTCCGCCCATCGAGATTGCTTTCGAGCAAAAACCATTTTGTCACATATTTGATAATATGTTGCATGAACACTGACCTGTCACCCATCACCACATTCGTCTTCTCATGAAGCTTCTATTGGTAATGTTTCATTGGAAATCTGTTCACAATTGACAAAGATAATTACTTACAACTTTTACCACACCAGAATGTATGCCCTAACGTTATTCAATAGTGCATGCGCTTCTATTGCGAATAATATTGCAACTACTTTGCCTTTTCAAGACGAGTGTCGGCATTATTTTCACTTTGAAATCCAATGAAAACTGACAAAGTAAATTGACTATCATTTCAAAATTGACCAAGTCGATACCTTTAGATGGCGGACGGTTCAAATTGCGAAAAAGAAGTGCAGTGAAAATAACAGTGGAGTACCTAATTATGACGTATGCGAAACGTCACGAAATTTGTCCTTTTAAAATATGCTCAAATATGCCCAAAGGTTTTTGCGTTGTAACTCAGCAACTAGGTCGTTTTGGAAGGAATAATTTAAGATTTGGAGGCTTCTCAGTACACCCGACTATCTCAGTTAAAATATAATGTCAAGGTGCTATATTCCCTTTAAGGTAGACTTAGAGCCTAGCGAAGTGAGACATTAATTTTTTCAACACCTGGCTCTTCGACGCACCCAATGGCATGCTTGTCGCATTGTGCATCGGCGGCATTATCACATCACCATGTCAGCATCTGACCCAGGTGTCACGTTACCTGGGATGTGTCATTCAGAAAACGAATTAGGACACACCTGAGCACTGACCGTGCACTTACCCGGAAGAATTTCGGGAAAATAACACAGGGCCCCACATCTGGCTATTACACAGACTGCGCAAATAGGCTGCTGCTCATCCCAATCTGCTCTGGCCGAATCTGATTTTCCTGCTATCTGGCGGCCATGCCCAGTCTCTTCCGTGAAGTGCTGTGAAAGCCGTAAGCTTTCCACCTTCTTGCCAAGCTCAATGAGACTCTCCGAGGGATCATAACCAGAGAGAATCCCCTCATGCCAGATCACTGACAAACACCGATCTGCACCCAGAGAGGAGGAAAAGCTGCATGGCGTGGGAACGTTAGATGAACTTTAAGACGTTTTAAATTCCGTGTATCCGTTCAAAACTGAAATCCCTAAGATACGCGGCCTCTGAAGATTCAACCAGCAATAGCGTCATTTCACTAGTTCACTATTTGCACTAGACACCATCAGGGACACCAGACACTACTTTAAGCAATATAGCGCATGCGTGATTAACTGAAACATACGTACCTATACCTTGAACTGCCTGACGTTTAGTAGCAGCCTCAACAGCATGGCTCGCACCTCTGCTTTCAAAACTAGCCAATTCAGTGAAAAGCAAACTGCCGGGTTCAGACAAAGCTCCTTGATAAGTCAGCTCAGCGTCAACTCGAGGCTTAAGTGTTTACATGCGTCAGTAATTGACTGAGCACCACCTGGCCCATTGTACTGCAGGGCGTAACCGAGCCTGCTGATTCGACTGGACACTGGATGTTATTCCCTCTGTTGCTGGTCACGAGACCCTGCACCAAGCCCATAGCATGCCGCCGCGTCCATCAGCGGCTCAGTATGACAGCAGCAGCAGCAGCAGCAGCAGCAGCAGCAGAGGGTGCCCGGAAGGCGATGTCGTGTCGACGCCCCGCGCCTAACTCTCACGGAGGCAGGGGCCCGAGCAGCGGCGCGATGCACGCTGCACCATTCCTCGTCTTGGTGGCGCCACTTTTGACAGCCTCACTAATTTTACAATACCGGACGGCGCCACCGCTCAACCGCGCTGGCATTGGGCCAGTTACCGCGGAGTTGTGTAGTAAGGCGATGACGATGACGCTTTCCAACATTTTGCTATATATATAATATGTATATATATATATATATAATATATATATCATATATATATATATAATATATATATATTATAACAAGCGGTCGAAGGTTGTTATTCTTCTGATCGGATCTCGAAGCCGCAACGTCTACCTAGGAGGCCTTGAACTCTTTTCTAGTCGTTAAGGTGCTCGTATGTGTTTTGACACATTATCTTAGCATTTACTGCCGGTGATTTGTCTAAATCTCCGGAAGAAGCATAATGATCGGATGACGCAGAGGCCATCTCCCCGCTATCTAATAATCACCAGCAGCGTGCCAGTCACAGCGGCTGTCAGGCTAGCGTGCCAGTCACAGCGGCTGTCAGGCTAGCGTGCCAGTCACAGCGGCTGTCAGGCTAGCGTGTCAGTCACAGCGGCTGTCAGGCTAGCGTGTCAGTCACAGCGGCTGTCAGGCTAGCGTGCCAGTCACAGCGGCTGTCAGGCTAGCGTGCCAGTCACAGACGCTGTCAGGCTATAGCTCATGCCGCTGTCAAGCCTGCACTCATCATCTCTGTCCCATGCTGGCTAAGACGTGCCAGTCAAAGCGGCTGTCAGGCTAGGTGGCCAGTCACAGCGGCGTAGGTAGCGTGCCAAGTCACAAGCGGCTGTCAGACTAGCGTTCAGTCACAGCGGCTGTTTCAGGCTAGCGTGGTCAGTTCACGCGGGCTGTTCAGGCTAGCGTGTCAGTCACAGCGGCTGTCAGGCTAGCTGCCAGTCACAGCGGCTGTCAGCTAGCGTGCCAGTCACAAGACGCTGTCAGGCTATAGCTCATGCCGCTGTCAAGCCTGCACTCATCATCTCTGTCCCATGCTGGCTACCACTGCCGAGGTCACATTAACCTCCTCTGTCAGAAGACATCAACATCTCAGCCCAACCACTATTCATGGTCCTTCCTGGTTTTATCTGAACAAGGCCGCCTCTGGTGTGGATTGTGGCGCTTCAAATTTACAAAGTACTCGTCAATGTCGAATGCGGTCAGTTACACGATAATTCGTACAGCCAGGTATTAATTAAACGAGGCAATTCACCTTGCCATGGGGTTTTGATTTGAGATAACCAGGCTGTACTCCATGCTCGAAAATGGACTTGATAAGCTTTTTGATCTTCATAGAAATTTCTTAATTTATTAAAATTGGCTCATCGGAGTCCTAGAAGCCGGAACGAGTGGGCATCGTATCCCCATCGTTGATTGGCTGATTTGCTCATATGTCAAGGCAATAACGACGCATTGCTTCGGGAATACCTAAGCATGATAAACATTGAAATATATAGCGCTGGACAAGAAAATGCTGTTTCAGTACCTTATTCCCTTGATTGCTCGAATGAACTTTGTGAGCTGTATACTGTGCCGTGATTGTTGCTAAAATAGTTTATAAAATACTTTTCTTGGCAATATTCTTATTTAAATTGTACGTCACGCACACGTACAGATGACGTCACGGTCACGATGACATTGCATGCTTCTCAAAGTGAAAAGTCCACCTTGGTAGATTCGATCTAACGCTCTGAGAACTTAACTTAACAGAGAACGCATAGATAACGATTCTGCTCTTAATTTGTCATAAAAACCCGTTAACTGTGGACATATTGATGAAATAAAATAGTATACACCATGACGTCATTTTCAGATGTACGTCACAGACGCGTCTCACTCCCGAGTTAATGGTGAATCAAAATTTAGGCGAACAGCACTCATGTGCGCCGCATTGAACGCCGCTGTACCTACACACAACAGGTACGCGCCGCATTGAACGCCGCTGTACCTACACACAACAGGTACGCGCCGCATTGAACGCCGCTGTACCTACACGCAACAGGTACGCCACCTGGATTTTGGTAGCACTTTCCTCTGTGACGTTACACAAATTATACTTTCTGTTTGTGTCAACAAACGGAAAAACGATTATTATCCTCAAGTCTTCCGTGAAAAACAAATTTACTTTCAAAGTAGGTACTATTGGTTCCAAAATAAGCGTTCCGCTGGGCTGACCGGACATCAGTTAAAGGGAATATACCGCCATGGGAAAGGTACGCAGAATGATGGAGATGCAGTGTGCCCAGAAGAGTGGCACTCATCTCCATCATTTCACATACTTTTCCGAAGGCGGTATATTCTCTTTAACTGCTGTTCCGGCCAACCCAGCAGGACGCTTAGTTTGGGACCAATAGTACCAGAGACACTTTTTGTAAGTTTTAAACATGAAGGAAGCGAGCAGATCAATGCTGAGGCCATTGCTACGTGACGTCACGGCTGCACGTGGACAATGGTGGGCGGCCTTCCGTCATTCCCGCGGAAACTCCTGGCGCTCCATGCATTCGTTAAAATATATTTATTTGCACTAAATATTTATTTATTTATTATCGACAAGATTATCCCCTTGTTGCATGGATGTCAGTTCGGCAAAGTAAAGGGCAGCAATCCAAGAATAGAGCACCAGGACGCAAAAGTTTGGCAAAAATAGAGCCAAGGTCGGTTGATTTTAACTGCACTGCATATCTTGGTTACAATGCTATGACGTCAACGTCCATCTGGTAATATCTGGTCATCTGGTAATATCCACTAAAACGTTCATAGAACTCGCTCTATAGCCGTTGAGACTTGATGTAGACTTTTGGGATACAATCAGGATAGAGCCATTATGTTAACACCATCGTGTTTGTCTCGTCAAGGCGCTTAACAAAATATAGTGGTGACCTGGTTAGGTCAATTTCAAAATTTGACTTCAGGTCAGGGTCATTTGCCCAGCCAACAATTAACTTGGGCACTGATCGGGCACAATGAGATTAAACCATTGTGCCCGATCAGTGCCCAAGCACTAGTGGATCCAGAGGGGGCGGCAGGGGCTTTGGCCCTACCCCCATATCGCCTGAAATCGTCGAAATTTTACATATTTTTCACTGTGGAGGGAAATCTAATAAACTTTTACAAAGGCATATTTATTTTAAACCGTTCAGTAGGGTATAAGAAAGCCAAATCCGATTAGTTTTTCAAATTTGATTAAACTTTTTGAAATTTAGCCCCCCATGCCTACGTTCTGGATCCGCCAGTGTGCCCAAGTTAATTGTTGACTGAGTGGTGACCCAGGTAGATCATGTTGCATCTTATGCCGTTAGTAATTTGTAAGGTGCTTACCCTGCTGGATCGGTGAAAACCCATGACATAAATTGGAACTTAAATATGTTCAGGAAGGCGTGAGGACCTTAAAACTATGGCATATACAATTATCTGATTGCTCTCAGCTGCGTATAAACTATGTTCCGGTTATACACTGTCCAAATGTGCTTCCGTCATATTTGCCGATCTGAACCGTTTCCAGAAGCGGTCAAAGTCTGTTCCGTTTCAATGTCCTAAACACAAGAGGAACTGTATGAAATCGCTGGGGGGGGGGCTAATGTTAATTTGATAGATTTTAACTCAGTTCCTACCAAGCAACGCCATAGGCCTAATGTTAAAATTTAAAATAATTGCGGGGGGAGACTCGGGCCCTCCCCAAGAGATATAAAGTTCCACCCGTGGACCTAAATTATGCAACCATATACAATGTATATTATACATTGATGCTGAATGCTAAGCCTGTGTATGGAATCGCTGTCGTTAAAACCCGAGTGTCGTTTCACACGCAAATAATTATGTTTTCCATGAAAATATTCATGACCATGAAGCATGATATCCCATATCACTGCGCATCTATGCGAATTGCGCATCAACCTTAGCATCTTCCTCCGTTTCCAGCTACGTCACAGTGGCAGTTACAGTGGTGGCATAACTATGCAGTGACGTGCAGGGCTTGGCGTCGCCGCGCAACAGCGCGTGATAGAGCGAGGTCAGGCAAGGCCACGGCGGCCCACCTGACCAGCCGGAGCCTGCACCGGACCAGACCGGCTGTGGAGAGACTGAAAGACTGGTCCCGCCACTCGGCCTGGCTTGACCCGGTCCATCCGCGACGCTCCGGGAGGCTGTTTCCCTGAGCGATTCTCTCCGAAGCAGCAGTGTGCACTGTGCAGTGTGCAGGCATCCGGGTCAGATTCGTCTGCTGAGGATTTGTGAGATTGCCGCACGTCGGGTTCCGGGGTCCCTTCTTTACTCCTCTGTCAGGTCACGGGGTCCCTCCTCCACCCCTATGTCGGGTCACGGGGTACCTCATATATCCCTCTGCCTGGTCCGTGGGGTCCCTCCTCTATCCCTCTGCCGGGTCACGATGTCCCTCCTCTATCCCTCTGCCTGGTCCGCGGTGTCCCTCCTCTATCCCTCTGCCTGGTCCGCAGGGTCCCTCCTCCATCCCTCTGCCTGGTCCGCGGGATCCCTCCTCTATCCCTCTGCCTGGTCCGCGGGATCCTGCCGTCCCTCCGCGCCTGTCTGGCGTCGCCTCGGTCTCGTCGCGTCCTCCCACCGCCACTGGCCATCAGTTCTGAGCCGCCACTGCCCATCAGTTCTGAGGATCGCCACAGGGCAGAATGTGCAGCGAGGCAGGTCAGGCATCGGACCCCGGTTACAACACCTCTTCCTGGCAGCCGGGCAACGGGGTTGCACTTCGGGAGAATGCGCCCTCCTTTCTGTCTTTTCTTCTTGGAATATTTCTGCCAGCGAAGGCTAAATAAATCGTTGCAATCATTCATTATGCAATAGTGCGTCTTTTGCGTTCACAGCATAGATCTGATATAATGAATGCATATTTCGTATTTTTACATTGGACTATTGCCCCAGCCCCCAGTGCATCTGATTATGCAAAACAGAGCTCAGCACTAGAACTGGTTCTGTTTCCGGTTTCCGGAGGACAGACAGGGTGTAACCATTTCAGCTTCTCTGCATTGCGTTTTTATCTCGGTGTGGTATGAATGTGGCTGCAGGTGTGTCAGTCTTATGTCATTGCAAGGCACGGTCTTAAACGCAAAATACAACTATAAGCAAAGCTTCGAATACCATAAGTTATGAGCAGAACACATGAATAGTAGGTGACATAAGTAGGCATGTCATTGATGATTTGTATCCCGCGGGTCATTAACAGCGGACAGTACAGCTGATTTGCAGTTTGAGAAGTGACTCTCATATTTGGCAACGCAAGACGCCAACGCGAACTTGTTTGTTAAGTACTTCTGCTGGTTAAACACTTCTCTGAGAACCATTTTACCCAGGAGATCGGGACGGAACGGAAAATCAGAAATTGGAAGCATGACCAGCAGACCCATGCGATCAGAGGTGAGTGAATGAAGTCCGCTCTGCCGAGCCAACTGGGCTGACGGTGGGGTAGGGAGGGGGAGGGGGTGACGGTGGGGGAGGGAAGGGGTGATGACACCGTACTTAGCTGAGTGGATTGCCTTGCTCAACAGCAGTATCAGGGCGGAATCACTGGGCGAGCACCAGCTGTTTACGGTGTGACTAACCCAGCATGTTACTGCTATATAACAGGAGAGCGGGGAAAAATGCCGCTCAGGTCACCAGGAACACGTTGTGTTTCTTTTGCAGCTTTGCTTTTAGTAGATGTATGATACAATCAAGCTGTTTGAACATGAACAGTTAAGAATGTGTAAGTGTATGACATAATAATGTTTCTATAGCAGCATCGCAGTAACGTATTTTGTCAAGACCAAACAGAAGTAATCATGCCTTGAATGCTGAACCTGTGAAGCTGAGTTCGTCATGGGTTGGGCCTCAACTTTAAGCAAATCACTGGACTCTGGGCGGGCTTTGGCTGAGAATGTTGAGGTAATGCGCGCGCCAACCAAGCCAGGTCAGACCTTAAACATATTTCAGACAGCAATTTGCTTCCACAGCAACACACGGGGGAGTTATATTATTTATAATTATATAATGCAAGTAAATATGCTAATGCTAGGATAGTGATTGCACATTTTGTGAAAATAATTATTTCCTTAATCTGAATGGTCCGGACCGGGCATGGGCGTCAATATGATAAATTTGACTG